>CBVK0100437668.1:0-11434 GCA_900067695.1 Picea abies | reverse complement strand
TTTGGAAATGACTACTCTGTTTTTATAAAAACAATGGTCTCATTAAACCTATGCAACTACGCCCGAAGCATAAAACGATTATGATTTGCAAAGAATATACTAAACTTAGCCGATTAATTCACTTGTTTGGATTGTTGTTAGTTCGATCATTTTAGGAATTGGATCCCAATTGTAATTGTTGTTTGGTTTGATTTTAAATGTGTAAAAACGAATTGGTCAAACCCAATTGTAATTCGTTTGATTGGAATGATTTTGGTAAAGGAAAATCAATCTTGTTTGCTCACTGTGCAATGATAAACGATCGATAACAAACTCAGTTTGATTGATCCTGTTACGATTTTGTTATGAGTCAGTTATGGTTTGAATTCGCTCATAGTCTGAATCGCTTGCTATACAGTTATCGTAATCCTGTTCATTTTGATTATTTCTCCTGTTGATAAGACAACTATAACGAAGTGTTTGTGATTTGTTTTGTTTTCAATTGAATATCAAAACGATTTCATAACTGATGGATTCGATTTGTTGAGAAAACGATTACAGTGTTGTTCCATGTGATTTTGTTTTATCCGACTTATGATAATGATCGAAACAAATTATTCCTATCTCTGTATTCGGTTGAATGATGTGGATCATGTTTGACCTTGAATGGTATAATAATTTCAAATTAAATGATTCATTCTCAAATAATTATTGGATGTCAATTAAATTGAAATCTTTTAAAAGATTTTTGATTTATTTCAATGTTGATTCTGTACCTATCTGATTCTGTAGCTAGACTATAGAATTAGGTTTTTATTGTTTTATTAATAAAATATCGCTCTAACTTGTCTATTTCTGACCTGTTTTAGGTAAATTTGAATTGCATGGGACATGTTGGGCAGTTTAGAGGATATTTGGATGTTTTACTTTTATTTTAGCTTCCTAATTTAGTTAAAATAGGGAATATCTTCCCAGATTTTTGTAAATAGTGTGATAACTTCCACAGGGAGGTTTTACCCCGTGGAAAAACTTATAAATACTTATTATATTTGTAATAAAGATCATCCTCATTCATGGGAGAACAAGGATATGGATTTCTAATACAAACAGAGACAGAAGTTGATGTTCTGCTACAACTTTTGCTTTTCACAATATCAATCTTTTGTTTCATGTTTATGTTTATCAATTTGCATTTGATTAATGACTACTTTAGCTATCTTAGTCTTCTGCAAAGTGATATGATTTAATCAATATGATCCATGTCTGAATTCTTTCAACATTTTAAAAAAACACAGCAATTACTTGATTCAGTTTATGAATGATAGATTTCTCTTCTTCATCAATTGAACTCTTATGTATAGATCTTTGCATATAGGTTTACCTAATTGTTAAGATTTATAAATTATATGATTGTTGTGATTTTTATGTCTTGTTTGTCCTGTAAACAAACTTAAAGAGCATTGCAGCTATCGTTTACGAGAAGCTTCTGGATTAACCGGTGCGAGTTTCCTTCCTCCAATCAGCTTCAATAGTCATCATACATAGGACAAATCTAGAGCGTTTCCAGGTCAGTTTGTTATTTAAATTGTTTAGTATAATTTAAGTAGTTTGATTAGATATATTTGTAGTTTAAACTAGTGATTTAGTTTAGTTAGTTTTCTGTTTTATTTCTTTTCATAAAATTATAAAATCAACAAAAAACATCTTCCTCTGTCTTAGCGCAGATTATAACGAGTTTTTTAGGTTTTATTTAAATCTGTAAATTGTGGATATTGTACATTTTGTGAATAANNNTAGTAGTTTGTATATATAGTTAGTTAGATTAGCTTAGTTTGTTTTAATAATTTGTTTTAATTAGATTAGTGTATTAGTTTGTTTTATTTAGTTTTAGTTAGATTAGTTAGTTTAGATTAGTTTTATTTTTGTTTTATTTAGGACCTTAGATCGGCTAACAGAGCCGCTAAACCCATCAGGGTGGTTCATTCCAAACGGATTGGGTTATTAAACAACCCCAGACCGGTTCCACTCTCTCAGTTGACGGACGGTTAATTTCGCCCGTCAACAAATTTCGCTAGAAGGAGGGATGATACTTAATTAATGGCACGAGGCGGTCGCAAGACTCCTCTTCCCCCTAATCGCTCACCTATAGTGACTAGAATCCATTCACATGAAAATATTCCCATTCAAACATCAACTACTTCAAATGATGATCCTTAGATCACATTTGAACCAACAACCCCTAATCCTACAGGTGGTGACATACAAGAGATTGTCCTCCAATCTCTTATTAAAACACATAGTGCCTTAGCTCGTCTTAGGAAACCAAACCGTCCGTGGGGCCAACCTTTGGACTTCTCTGATATTAGAGAACAATTAGGTGGAACTGATCCTACTGTGAATCCTTCAGATCCAATCTTAAATCCTGCTGCAGGAGGATCTAGGATACCTCCTTCACCACCTCCATCATATCCTTCCTCTTCTAGAGGAGATTCTTCTGACGAAGGAAATTCACCTTCTCAACCTTCCACACCCACTACCCCAATGGAAAATTAGAACAACCCTGCTAGACCCTGGATTGACCAGGATGCTGTAGCTGTACCTGGAGCTCAACACCCTTTACCTAAACACCTGGAGAAATGGCTTCCCAAGTTTGATCCTGACTCAAAACAGATAGCTGAAGATCACATCAAAAAATTTATGTTAGCCATTAGACTCCGCAATGTCAAACATGAAGACGTTGTCTGTAGGTTGTTCCCCTATACTTTCGAGGGTAATGCATCCACATGGTACTTTGGCCAACAACCCCACACCATCATGTCTTGGGAAAAGTTTGAGTCATGCTTTTTGGAAAATTTTGGAGACGGTAAACCTCCGGAAGTCCTAGTCATGGATCTTTCCATCTTAAAAATGAAACCAAAAGAAAAAGTTAAAGACTTTAATCAAAGATTCTTAACACTTAAAAATCAAATCCCTACAGATTCTATGCCTGCTGAGAGTCTTATAATAGCTTATTATACTAAGGCTTTGCATCAAAGTATAGCAATTTGGGTTAAGCGATCTAAGAAAGCCACGTTGTTAGAAGCCTTTGAGGAGGCTAGCCAGATTGAAAAAGACATACTTAGCCTGAAGGACTCTTCTAGCAATGAAACTGAGACTAGTTTTGTTTCCAAAAAGAAGATTGAAATCCTCTCCAGACCCACTCAAAGTAAAACACAACCTGAAAATTCATATTTGGAAAACCTAACTAAAGTTGTTCAAAAACTCTCAAAACAAGTTATAGACTTAAAAAGGTCAACCGAAGAAGCTTCCTCGAGTAAAGGACCCTACAAACCTCCTTTCCGGAAACCTTTTCCTACCAACCGACCTAGTCCAACCACCAAGGGCCTTAACCTAGAAAGTTTGCAATGTGCTCTTCAAACAATTTTAGAAGCCCAAGATAACTTGATGCCTCCTGAGATTCCTGAGGAGGTCATTGAACAAGAGATAGTTCAAGAAGAAGAGTCTTCTCCAAACATTTTTGGACATTTCTCGGAAAGCATCTTTCAAGCTAATTTCGAGACAGTCCACCCTTATAACACTAGGAGTAAGACAACAAACAACTCTTCTACTGAAAACACTACAACTCCCCCTCCAAAGTAATCTAAATCAGTAGATACTAAACAGAGTAATTTGAACCCCAACTTAGATTATGATGTTGTTGAAGATCTTAAAAAGTTAAGGGCAAATATTTCTATTTATGAGTTATTGAAATTTCCTTTTCTTCTTCAAAAAATGTTGCAAAATATTTCAGAGAATGGAAAGAAAGGTAATTCCAATGGTAACAAGGTTGTGAAAAGCAAAGTCCCTAAGAAGACTTCCACTAAAAATAATCTCGATCCTCAAGATAAAGGAAGCCTTCCTATAAATAATGTAAATAATGTAAATAATGTAGATAAAGTAGCTTCATAAACTGCGAGTAAAAAGCCACAAGCTACTACTCTTAATACTCACAAAAATGTGCCTCCTTTCATGTTAACTTTCAAGATCATTAATAGAAACGTGCACAATTGTATGGTAGAATCAGGAGCGTCGTCTAATGTGATGCCTTGGTTTGTTTGCCAGAAAATTAGCACTGAAGTTGAACCTTCGACTTTAAAAATCATACAACTTGATCGAACAAATGTTAAAGTTATAGGCGAACTAAAGAATGTGCTTATTAGGTTATCATCTAACCCCAAGGTTCATCAAGTTATTGATATAATTGTTGTGGATATTCCAGAAGTGTATGGTTTTTTTTTTAGCAGGGACTGGTCGAAGCAGCTACACGGCTACTTCGCGACAGATTGGTCTCACTTATGGCTCCAAGAGAACGGCAAGCCCAACAAGATTAAATTGAATCATGAGCATTACCTAAAGTTCACAGTCACGGATTTAAATGATCCCAACGAACCATATACACCTTCTACGGATACACCTAAAGTGCAAGGGATGGACACCTTCTTTGGCAACTTCATGGCCGAGGTTTCACCTATCATAAATCCAGAACAACAGTCCAAGATTGCAGCATATATGCAGCCAACAGCTTCCACACAATGGTCTTATGTACCTGATGAAAATTAAATTTGGTCTTTATATTTCGACGGATCAAAATCCAAAGAAGGAGCTGGCATAGGCTGCGTCATTATCGATCCGGCAGGTAGCAAAACATTGATAGCATGTAGGTTGTAATTTGAATGTACTAATAATACTGCAGAATATGAGGCTTTACTGCAAGGTCTCAGAAAAGCTTTGGATATGAACATTCAAAATTTAACCGTCTTTGGCGACTCTGACATAGTGGTTAGACAGGTAAGAGATTCTATCCACTGTCTTTCTCCGCATCTCAAAAGCTACCAGTCCGAGGTATGGTATTTAATGAATAAATTTTCTGCGTTCAATATAAATTCTATTACTAGATTGAATAACTTTGAAGCAGATTTATTAGCTAATGTAGCTTCCAAACTTCTTCCTGCAGAAGGCTTTTCCCCAGACACATTCTCCGTTGAGATATTGTTTCGACCATCTATTCCTGAAAATATCACAAACTGGAGAGTATTTGACGATGATCAGCAGATCATTAACTTTCTGAACATGGAAGAAACCTTTCAAGGCATGGTGATAGATGAATGCACGCACGATGACAATTTACACGATTTTATGGTAATACATGATCCAAAATCTCCTAAATATTTATCGGACATGGTAAATTCGATACCCAAATACATAGTCAGATTAGAGAAGTTTTATGATTTTGAAGATAAATTTAAAAAGACGGTCAACTGTAAAAGCAATAGTTCCTCGTTATCTTATGAAAAAGTGAACTTAGGAACTAATGAAAACCCTCAATGCATTAATCTAGGGTTGGGATGTTCTCGACAAGAAAAATATGCATTCATTAAATTATTCAAAGAATTTAAAGATGTCTTCACATGGACATATAACAACCTTAAAACTTTCGACCCTAATATCATACAACATGTCATCCCGATGAAGCCCGAAACCTTACCCTTTCAACAGAAACTGAGGAAGATGCACCCTAAACTAGAACCGACTGTTCAAAAAGAATTGAATAAACTCCTAAGTGCTAAAATAATTTTTCCTGTTAGGCACACTCAATGGGTGTCCAACCTTGTCCCAGTGTGAAAGAAAAATGGGAAAATTCGACTCTGTGTCGATTTTCGAAACCTCAATAGAGCGTCTGATAAAGACAACTATCCTGTCCCACCCATGGAATAGATCCTTCAACAATTATCTGGTTCCGAGAGGCTATCCTTATTGGATGGTTTCTCTGGATACAACCAAGTCCTGATGTCTCCACCAGACCAACTAAAAACTACCTTCTGTACCCCGTTGGGCACTTATGCTTATCACAAAATGCCTTTTGGATTGATTAATGCCGGTGCCACCTTTCAAAGAGCAATGGACATTTCTTTCCGAGGCTTAATCAATCAATCCTTCGTAGTTTACTTAGATGATGTGACTGTATTTTCAAAAAACAAAAACGATCATCTAACTCATTTACGAGCCGTCCTGCTGCGATGTCGTAAATACAACATCTCCTTGAACTCCAAGAAGTCCATCTTTGCAGTAGAACAGGGTAAAATCCTGGGATTCATTGTGTCTAGTGATGGGATGATTATTGACCCCGAAAGGACTCAAGTCATCACAAAACTTCCCCCTCCTACATACAAAAAATCCCTGCAGTCTTTCTTAGGCCAAATTAACTTCGTGAGAAGATTTGTCCCCAACTTCTCTGAAATGGTCAGACCCTTGCAGAACCTAATTAAGAAAGACACCCAATATCACTGGGGACCCCCATAAAACCAAGATTTTAATGTAATAAAGAAGGCCATAATAGACGCTCTGTCTCTCATGAGCCCTGACTTCTCTCAAGATTTTACACTCTATACTTTTGCCTCTGACCGTTCCTATGCCACCGTCCTAACTCAAAAGAATGTCGAGAACAATGAAGTACCCATCGCCTTTATGAGCTCTTCTTTCAAAGGTGTTGAACTTAACTATCCAACGGTTGATCGGCAAGCCTACGCTATTTTCAAAGCAGTGAAGCATTTTCGGTCCTATATTTTGAATTCAAGGACGAAATTCATTGTCCCCTAACCTGTTGTAAGGAACTTGTTAGTGCAAAAGGAGTTAGGAGAGAAGAGAGCTAACTGGGTCACCTCCTTGTAGGAGTATGACTTAGAAATCACCCCAGATCAGATTGTGAGAGGCCAAGGGTTATGTAAGCTGGTGATTGATTCAGAAACAGGACAACCAGAAGACAGTGATACGTCAAACCTAGGACAAAGTGATCAAAGCCTAATCTGCTGTGCACAAAACCTTGTTAGTCCTTGGTACAACGATATAAGATTCTGTCTTGAACATGGATCACCCCCCCATCACCTTGACCCCGCTAAAAGAAGAGCGCTGAGACTGAAATCTACCTCCTTTCATCTGGTTAATGGTATCCTGTTTCGTCAGAGTTTTGACGGCGTACTGATGCGTTGTCTTGAAAAAGATGAAGCAGAAAAAGTCTTGCTAGAGTTGCATGAAGGAGAAGTTGGTGGTCACTTCGGTGGTGACACCACTTCTCATAAGATTCTGAGAGTCGGTTATTACTTGCCCATGCTGTTTAGAGACGCCCATGCCTTGTGTCATAAATGTATCATCTGTCAGAAAGCATCAGGGCGGTTGCAAAAACCAGCCTTCCCCTTGCAACCCATTTCAGTAGATTCTCCTTTCCAACAATGGGGCCTTGATATCATAGGTCTGATTAACCTTCCGTCCTTGCAACAACACAAGTATATTGTGACAGCCACAGATTACTTTTCTCGATGGTCTGAAGTTGTTGCATTAAGAACTTTCAACACCAGTCAGGTAATTGTCTTTCTAAATTCAAATATCATCACTCATTTCGGTATTCCTGACTGTTTAGTTTTCGATAATGCTTCTTACTTTTCCTCTCTTGAGATGAGCGAGTTCTCTTTGGAAAAAGGAATTAAGCTGAAGTATTCTGCTAGTTACTACCCCCAGGGCAACGGATTAGCAGAATCAACAAACAAGAATTTAATCAAAATAATCAAGAGAACTGTGGTTGAAAATCATAAGAATTGGCACAATGCATTGTTGAACGCGCTGTGGGATGATAGGGTAACACCAAAAGCCGTTGTGGGTAACTCCCCATTTTTTCTCATTTATGGAAGAGAAGCAATTCTTCCACCTCACATCCTTCTTCCTTCACTTCAGTTGTCGTAGAAAGTCCAAGAAGAAGATTGTCCCCCTTTAGAAAACCAAATTAACGCTTTGATGAAGCTAGAGGAAGTAAGAGCCCAGGCTAAATGTAAGTTAGATCAACATCAACAATTGGTTAAAAGCTGGTTCGATTCTAACTCTACTTCTGATAGGAATTTTGAAGTAGGCAATCTCATCTTGAAGTGGGACAAACCGCATGAGGGAAAGGGAGAGCACACTAAATTCCAAAACTTATGGCTTGGACCATTTTTAATTGCTGAAAAGTTGGGTCCCAGTTCTTTTCGATTGCAGAATCTTGAAGGGAAGCTTGACACCTACCCGGTGAATGGCCAAGCCCTGAAGAGATACCTTACTTGATAATCACCCTTGTATATTATGTACATATTTTTCTTTTAGTTTGCTTTTTCATTTGCTTTTTGTTTTTTATTTTGATTCGAATTGATCAGTTTGTGTCTTTGAAAAATACACATACCTGTACACTGAGCTATTCAGACAGAGACGATAGATAATTCCTTCGCTGAAATAAATTCTGAAAAATCTGTACAAACATCAATGGTATCTTTCTGAAATTTATATCTGTGTTGGAAAAATCGGTTGTTTAGAAGAAGTTGACTGGTTTCGATCTCTGAGAAAAGTTCGTCATGATCATCTATTATCTTTTTACGTTGTCCCTATTCCATAAAGGAATGACTCAGAAGATGTCTCCCTGTCTTAGGAAGTTGTTTTCGTAAATAAAACATCTCTGGATCTAAATAAAGGACAATGCTAAAAAATTCTGATGAGGTCTGAAAAAATATGTTGATTTTGAGTGTCACCCCGCTCAGCTATATATCTATGAAAAACAAAATAAAATTATGAATAAGAGCTGTGGGAAGTGCTTGTAAACCCGTCGGGATACTGAACAGGTCTGCTGGCAGCGGGTAAATGCATGCATGGTGCCAAGACAACTTCGTCGGGGTACTGATCAGGATCGCTGGCAGCGAAGCAATGTCGGGTATATGAAAATTTGTAAAAAAGAAAGAAACCTCTTTAATGTCCTTTATTCTGATCCAGAACTTCTTAATAGGATACGGATGTCAGAGTGGGTTAAATGGAAACCCTGTCGAGGCTATGGACACCTGCTGGCAGCAGTGGCCATGCCAACAGTATTGGAGATTTTGATCTTTAAAATCGTGACTTGTTGATCTTAAGATTATTATCAGTTTTCAGCTCCTGGAAACACCGTTGGAATAATTGGTTAATGATGATGGTTGTACGATTTTCTGGTTATTATTTTTGAGTTGAAATTTTCTTTGCTGTCCTAATCTGAATTTGTTTCTTTTGCAGAGATAACTGCTTCTACCAGTGTGTCGCCATTGTTGGAAGCCAACTCACTTTTTCCTATCATCTTATAAGCTGCCTACACTTATGTTTTACAAACATCATTTTTTTTCATCATAATTTTCAATAAACGACATTTTCATTTTTTGCGACATTTACACACTTATTTCAATTTTGTTTTCATGACTGGAAGCGTGAAAATTTCTCCTTTCGATGTCATATTTTGATCACTATCTGAACTGTCAATATCTTTTTTTTCAATATGCCTATTGCTCTTACCTTTTTTTGATCATTATACAACTGGCAAGATCCTCTAATCGGTTCTCATACTTCGATCGATTGTATAACTTGATTTTATTGAGTTTGTAAGGCACTTAGCATTTCGATTGGCAATGTATATGACTTACTTGATCATTGATTCTATGAAAATGCATAGGGGTTATGATTTATTTTATATATATATATGATATAATCCTTATGTCAATCTTTTCATAACTTTTGGCATGTCGACTATAAGAATATCGTTTGGCACCTTGGTTAAACTTTTGATTATATGAATTGATACATTGGCACATAATTGATTTTGGTTTTGATTTATAAGTCGGGTGTTTAAACACTATGGATTAACATTTGTGCGCGTTGGTATACACATTTGATTCCATTAGTTGGGCACATGACTCGATGGTTTAACTACTATTATGGATTGAACAACTATGTAAATTGGCGGTTGTACTTGGATAATAAATATTTTTCATGGCAGACTCCACCACCTTCACATGATTTCATTTATGCCTACCCCTTTGGCTCATTCATTTATGTTAACCTGGGTAGCCCTGCTCCTGTGTGTGTTGGTGAATCCAAACCCTCCCCTTACCATGCGTTCGACTCCATGGCACCAATCGTGCGAGTCAAACCAAATCACAATCAAGCCCTGTTAATGTTTGACAATGCCCGCCAAGATTTGGAAGACAATGGATGGCTTAGCTTCGTGAAACGATTTGAGGGTTTGAAACTTTGTGTAGCACGACAGTTTGCCACGACCTTCGATGGCTGTCGAGCCAAGGTAGGAGACATACATTTAGAGATTGATGAATAGTTTATCAACTCAGCTACGGGGTTACCTACCTCGAGACAACGTTGGTTTAAGAATTGCAAGGTTGAGGAAGTACCATGGACATTGTTGTTTCTATTAGGCAAAGTCACCTTTTGTGATAGAGGTATGCCTGTATCTATGCTCAAACCATGATGGCATGATTTATTAATGCTAGTCAAGTAGTTCATGACCTGTGAAGGTCGATATGGACTTGTGTTCCTCTACCACCTGCGTCTGCTGATGGTTTTTATAGGGTATCCTCTAAACATGCCTTTCTACTTTCATCGGAGCCTGTATAAGATGTCGAAGAAGTTTAAGAGGAACAAGGCTAACAACAGCCTATTCCACCATGGGCTTATTAAGCTCATAGTTGATTATCATTTGAGTTTGCATGGTGATAGTTGGAGGGCTTTCATCGCCTGTAATGTCTTTGAGGACACCGACCCTGTACAAGTTGATAAACCCATGGTAATTGAAACCAAGCCTAAACCGCCTGTACCATTGTATCTCTTACTGCCTAAACCCTCGACTGACTCTCCTATCAACTTACCCGACACTGTAAATAAGAGTGCAGAGGCCATTAAAAAGCCTATGAGAAAAAATCCCAAGGCAAACCTTACTGCAAATGCCAAAGGGAAAAGGAATGCCCGACTCATTGCGAGAATGGACAGAAACAAACCAAAACCCTCTATCGAGTCTAACCCTATCATCCTAAGTGAGGAATCTGATTATGATATTGAGTGTTTTTTGGCTAGCGAGTACCCCTACTCGCAGGGTTTATGTCCTGAACCCCCTTATGATTTTGTATCAAACCTTCCCCCATGCCTAATGGATGACCCTAACTACCCGCGTATTAAATTGCCTCGTGAAACCCTCGGTCATTCAGCCAAACCCTCGAAACCCACACAGTCACCCTATGACCAATGCAATTCATGGTTAGAACAATATTATGTTGATGTTCCTATACTCCAATTGAAGATTCAATCACTAGAAGACCAGATTGCAGTCCTAACCAGTCAAAAAGCCAAGCTCCGAGCAACAGATAAAAAGAAAAAGACAACCAGATCCATCCTGTTCAAAAACGTGGAATCAGCCACGGCTGTTGCAAATTCCAAACTGGCATGATCAAGGAGCCTCGTCGCTATACAGGTATGGTTTTGACATCGTTTTTGTTTTGTAAATAACCTAGTTTGATGTAATGATTTGAATTCAATTTTTAAATAGCTCAGTCACTCATACAAATGCCTCTGTTATTCGGTGATCATCCTGTAC
>CBVK0100437666.1:0-11437 GCA_900067695.1 Picea abies | reverse complement strand
GTACCCGTTTCGGAAACTTCCAGACATTTCCCCGTTTCGTGCAACTTAGTGACACATTGTATAATGATCCTTTTCGATGTCCATCTTCTCTCAAAGTGTAGTCCAAAAGGAATTGAGAAATCTTGTATCCCTATTTGAGATGATGCTCGTTGGTATGCCAAAGTGCACCCAGGCCTTTTCAAATAACATGTTTGGTACTTCATGTGTATTGATGGTATTTTTACAAGGCATACGAATGAACATCTTGGTGGAGCTATCAACTATCACAAACATATTGTCATGTCTGTTCCTGGTTGTTGGAAAACCACCCACAAAATCCATGAAAATGCTTTCCCAGGGTTGAGTGGGTACAAGGAAGGGATGGTATAAACCTTGCTTTCTATTATTGTGCTTGCATTTTGGCCAATACACATTCCTTTGTAAGTTGGAAACTGTCTTCCCAACACTAAAATGTCTTGCAACCTTGGATGTGTGAGCCTCTCTGATAAGTTGCAATCTTTCATCTTTAGGAACATAGAGCTTGTCTAGCTTGTAGAGCAACCTATTTTGGAGATGATAGTAACATAGAGCTTGTCTAGCTTGTAGAGCAACCTATTTTGGAGATGATAGTCATCCTTACCACAATCTTTCATCTTTAGTAACATAGAGCTTGTCTAGCTTGTAGAGCAACCTATTTTGGAGATGATAGTCATCCTTACCATCACCTTCTTCTACATGAATTTGGCCCTGTAGTTGTTGAAACACCTCTTTAAAGTCCTCATTTTCTATGTATGCTGTTTGTATGCATCGTGGGTAAAAGTCTCCCTGTGCATAAGAGTTCCCAAAGTTGTAATCTTGGATGTGGGTGGCCTTGAAAGCAGGTATACTAATTTATTAGTGCTACGCTTCTTATATTTGATGACTAGATGAAACTGCTGCAAAAATCCCATCCACTTGTAATGTCTGGTTTGTTGAAGCTTACTGTGGGCCTGCAAATACTATAGTGGCTGGTGATTGGTGTGGATAATGGTTTCCTTGCCCATCAGATATTGCTTCCACTTTTTAACAACTTGAATCGGGGCATAGAGTTCTGTATCATACGTTGGGTAGTTTAGGACTCCCCCATGAAACATCTCATAATGATAGCATACTGACTTGCCTCCTTGCATCAAAACTGCTCCCATAGAATATACACTCACATTTGTCTCCAATTTGAAGGGCTTCTGCAAGTTAGGCAACGCAAGGACTAGTGCTTGACTGATCTTCTGTTTCAGCTCATTGAAAGCTTTCTGCTGATTCTTTCTCCACTGGAAACTCTTACAACTAGCTGTTATGTCATGGAGTGGTGCAACTACCACTGAAAATGATGCTAGGGTTTTCTTGGTTTTCCCTAGCCAGGGTTTTGGAGAGCTTGGACGTTTGTGCCAGCTTATGATAAATTGAGAATATGTACTTGAACATCATCTCTTATAATTGATGAAGTTTTCAGCTGTCCAAAATTGTCTTATTGTAGATTTGATTTCCAGCTATCATTGTCTTCATGATTTGGTTATTTCGAGTGCTTGGATATTTTGATGATTTGATATAAGTTAAGGCTGAAATTGTTAAGGGTTATAACATTGATCTTGAAAAATATAGGGTAGATTTACTGTTGTAATTACTGCCGTCATAAAGTACAACTCAGACTTGGTTTATGCTTGATAAGATAGCTCTAGAGGGATGAAATTTGTTGGTACACATTTGGTATCTTTTCTCTTGCATTGCCCTGCTGATTGGTGTTGAAAAAGAGTGAAATATTGTCTGCACTTTGCTGCTGTAAATTATAGTTCAGATCAGCCCCAAGGCTGATAATTCATAGGGACTAGATTTGGGAGATCTCTATGAAGGAGATGACATTTTTGAATTTGCAATTTCTCGAAATTTCTATAGGAGACAAGTCTGAAGATAGTCTAGAGGGGCGAAGAATGGGCCCCAAAGTGTGCGAGGATGACAAACTGAGGAACTGTCAATTTGCAATTGATCATAGTCTGTAATAGGAGAGTCTAGAGTCTCAATCCTTGCCCTGTCAGATGACAACAAGCTAGCCCACTAGATCTCAGAACCATAAAATACAGTGGCTCTGATGTTCGTGTCCAAGAGGTGCATCTTGTTAATGTATTTAGCTTCAGACAGGTACTTCCATATTAATAAACAGTAGCTAATATGTAATGAAGGGACACCTTCCTGATGAAAGGTCATGTCTTTTCACAAAAGAGCACCCCTGCGTGGGTATATCTACGTGCCCTCATTCTCATTGTAATCATTCATCACATCTTATTCATTACTCATACATTTATTTTATATATTGTTATCCACATGGATTGCTACATTGTATTCTAGATATTTTGGATACTTAATTGGTGAGCCAGATTTGGATATCACAGCCATTAGCGTAATAAAATTTTGCACTGCATCATCTGCTTCATCACATAGTTGCATGCTATACATTTTACAAACTGTGCCTCTATCCTTGTGTTTACATTGGGCTTCTTTCTAGAATAACAGCACCCTTTATCCATAATTGCAGGACCCGATTTTGTTGGCACATCGGGTGGCTATGCAGGTTGTGAAAAAATATGCATGATAGAAAAGTTTACCTATATTTCAGATGCACGCTGCAACTTAAGTACTAAGGCTTTTTGTGTCAGGGTTAATGCCATGTATATACCAACTCCCTTTTCAGGAATGCACTGAAGGTGTTGCTTGACCTTGTTTAAGTTGTAACTCTCTTGGAAATCATCCTTAGAAAGGTTGCAGATCCTCAATTGTGATGCACCTCTATTTTTGGGTCTGTTTTGTTCCCATTTGTTAGATATTGAAGCAGGGATTTCCATGGCTTTTATGGGCACCTTGGAAATTCAGAAAAATCTCTTGAAGGTCATTGGTTTCCTGCAACAACAGTGGACCCTTCTATTCCCACTTTGGTTGGCATTTCATTTTCTTAACCAGATGATGATAAATTTTGGGGGAATGTGCCTTTTTAGTTTGTAGAGGAAACACTTTTCAAGTTTTATTGTGTTTGAAATCTGAAAGTAGAAATTAGTAACCAAAAAGATTTAAAAAACGAGAAAAACTCCAATGAAATATTTGTACTCACTCAACATGTTTCCTTCAGTGAAATATTTCTGTTGCACGCAACATATCAACTCTCCTTCGCTGAAAATTGCCCACTGTAGCAATTAATCTGCTACTCTTGGCTGCTGCTGATGTTTTCCTCCTCTTTGCTCAATCCAGAATGCTCAAAAGTGAAGATTTAGGGACATACAGGAGCCCTTAACAAAGGGTTAAGGGAGGCTTAGGTGTACCCAGGCCACCTTGACTTGGTTGGGATGGTTGAGAAATGTGGCATTGGTAGGAAATATGTCCTCTGTCCCCTTTGATAGGAAATGTGTCCCCACAAAACATTCGATACAAGTCAATGAGCTAGGTCATGATTGTACAGATGACACTTACCTACATTGGCAAGGTTCTTTGTCTAAAACATTCTCACGAGAGCATCCCTTTCCTCCTTTTCCATCTTCCAATTATGAGGTTGATAAAATATAATATTCTCTATGTTCAAGATTATCNNTGATAAAATATAATATTCTCTATGTTCAAGATTATCATGGCTTTCTTGCCATTCTGTTTCTAGTTAGTCACTTTTGTAGGGTCCTTCTATTCAGTGTCTTACCATGATTCTTGATTGACAAGGTATTCTTCCACATGAATTCTTAACATGTTAAATTTCTCTTTCTTGAAATATTGAACCCCACGTATCTCTAGTTGCCATTAACTCCATCTAGGCAGACCCAAAATTGATCCACCACATTTATACCATCCAATTGCTTGCCTTTAGCTTTAAGACTTTATAGGTAGTTTGTGCTGCAAACCAAACACCATATTTCACTTGCCCACTATCCACAAGTTTTGGACATTGAATATCGTGACATCCCACAATCTATGATTCACCAAACTCTTTTCAGGGTCTTGCAATTCTGCACTAAACTGGGATCAATAACTCTTGTTTGAAGTTATATGATGTATAATTTCTCTAATACCAATTGTTAGATTCGGCCCAATGATTTGCACACAATAATTGAAGATTCGTTTGACACCCATTGAAACAACACATACAGATATCAACACAAGAATTGAAGATTCATTTGACACGCATTGAAACTAACACATGCAGATATCAACACACAGTGCATTATATATATCAAAGTACAATGGTGTTCCCTTTGAATGATCATTAATCCCAACAATGGACATGGATATAGTATAATACTTTACATAGTTGTATAACTAGTACTACGACAAAAACAATAACTGCATCCCCGAGAATTTGCTATGGGAATCAGTTTAAGTCCCTTATATAGGACTCAGGAGCTAGTGATGGTGTCATTTTGCCCTCAATCAGTAATGACATGTCACCATTAGTCTGAGAACCAAAGTAAGGTCTGGGGGTCTGACAGCGTGTCGTACAACTCTGTCGAACAACTTGTCGGTCGCTATCGACCAACCTTATGGACAATGGTACTTGATGACATCACCGATAGATGAACCACCATCTCCTGTGTTTTTTCCAAATATTAGCAAGGTGTTATTT
This sequence comes from Picea abies, assembly GCA_900067695.1. NCBI lineage: Eukaryota > Viridiplantae > Streptophyta > Pinopsida > Pinales > Pinaceae > Picea > Picea abies. The sequence continues at coordinate 6,828 of CBVK0100437666.1, read as the reverse complement.
TGATGTGGTTTTAAAAGATGCTCATTGCTTTTATTGTCTATATGCTTTATAACTTCTTCATGATTGTGTATGAAAATGTTTGTTTGACGTATTTGACTTGGAATATTTATGCTTTTACCTGGGATTGACACAACTCGTATTTTTTATAATTTGGAAGAACTGGAAATAATTCTTCTGAAACATGCAAAGCATCCATGTTAGATTTGTCCTTGATCCATTTTTCTAATTTTATTAAACTTCTTTCTGATTTCTGATGAAAATGGCAGTGGAGTTTTTATCGACCGCAAGTACCATTATCTTGGCCTTCTTGCAGATGTTGAGAAGCAGTTCAACCCTAACAACAGATTTGTGGTACTCTTTTTACTATATAACATTTGTTTATGATTTCATCATATATTTGTGCACGAGTTTATGTTTATAAATTTTTCGTAAGCATTAAATTCCTCTCTAGGATTTGAATGATGCTGATAAGTTGTCTTCATTCAAACAATTGGCAATTGTTTTGAAGTAGGTTTTTCATTTTTGTCTTTTGTTTGAGCACATAGGTTGCGTGTCTTACACTGTTCACGCTTGTGACACTATACTCAACCATTATTCCCATTTCACTATATGTGTCGATTGAGATGATAAAGTTTGTCCAATGTACTTTGTTTATCAACAAGGATAAAAACACATACTTTATGTGGTTTATGTGCTGACAACAACAATTGTCGACTTGAAAGCTTAAATGGTTTTGTCTCAGCGGCTAGGTTTAGGCAAGAGTGGTTTACGCATGGCTCCAGAAGAAACTTAGAAATAAGTGCTTCAGGTACCATTGGGATGTGTAACATCCTTTGCATTGTTAAATGAGTCTGCACGATCAGTTGCGCTGCTTCTAGACCACGGTTTCAAAAAACAAAAGCATGTTTCTTCCATCCATTATCAAACTATATGACTATTTCACTTATAACCAACGATCTAGACAAGTTTTTGATGTCGATTCGGAAAGAACCTGGTTATGTGGATTTAGAGGTTGTAGCGTCTGTGGGAAAAGATCAATTGCTTGATCTTGTTGTTCACGTTCAAATGGAGTTGGTTATAGTCTCTAATATGCATGTTGAACAAAGACCAGATAATGAGATTCATAGATAGAATGAAACTAGCAAACATAAAGAGACAAAAAAGTTCAATCCAGAGTCCTATTCAAAAAAGAAAATGAGCATTGACAAGAAAGGGATTGTCACTATTGGTTCAATAGTTGCAGTTACTGATGTTGGGGAACTTCTGAACTACATCTTAGAAAAAACAATTGTTGTAGTTCTTTCATAGATTACAACAGATGTTATTGAGCAGCATGGGAAGACCTGGGACCCATTGTAGCTAGATCAGTCAGACAACGCTTGGTTTCTGACATGGAGAGTCTCATAATGCTTTTAAAGAATGCAACATATACACAATGATCCATTTCAGGCATTGGACACCAATCCTTTCCTTAGTATTTTTTCCCTCTACTGATTTAATCATCTACATTTCAACTTGACATAATTTAAAGTATCTATATCATAGAGCTTCACCATTGTCATTAAGCATATTGTAGATGTCAATATCATACTATCGGCTTATGTTACTAGTGCTCAAAATTCTTCTATCCTGGAACTATATTTTTAATTGTAGATTTTTGGCATTTTTTTTGGGTGGCTATCCTCAAGGTTCTAACTTTGGTGTTGTAATGGGGAATTGCTCTTGTAATGATTGGGACAACGAAATCTGTACCAAAAACTCATGGTTTCCAAGCCATAAAGTCATCAATTCAAGTGATTCCAAGGAACTCTTCCATGAGACTGTTACGATTCGAGGTGCGGGCTTGAACTTTCATAATTGGGCGACCCAAAAAGAAAGGGAGCAGGCGATCATTGTTGTAGATTAAAAAATTATTTTCGACATTACAAACAGACACACTACTACCAGAACAAGAATTGACACAATCTTTAAACCTCACCAGCTGGAATTATTCTACAAATGTATCTAGAGGCCGTTACTTTCTCAAAATGATGAAAGAACCAGAATCTCTGAAGATTGCATTGAATTACAATATCCCTTATGAATCTTCCAATTATTCTTATTGGTTGCATTGAATTACAATATCCCTTATGAATCTTCCAATTATTCTTATTGGTTAGGGCCCAAGATATCCAATGTGACCGGCTTTGTGGTTGCTTTACTCAATTTGTCTGGAAGTTTTAGCATGAGATATGGTAAGCTCTTCAAGGATTTTGTATATATTTATCATAATAGCAATAGTTTGACTGAGGATGGTCGAGCATTGAGGCAGATCACTCTCGAACATGATGGCAATTTGAGATTGTGCAGATGGGATGCTAATGTCAATTATAGATGGATTGTGGATTGGGTTGCAGTTTTGGATCCCTGTAGTATTTTGGGGATCTGTGGGAATGGTATATGTTACCTTGATGCTAAGGCTAACACACATTGCAGCTGCCCACTTGGATCAAATCCAATTGATTCAAGTAGCACGTATTCACATTTAAATTAATAGTATTTGAACAAGTTCATTCATGATACCTCCAAGACACAAACCGACATATGGATGATAAGATTTATTATTTTAAAAAAATGAAAAACTATCAAGTGGTTGGCTTCAATCCGTTAAGCCAGATCGACCCTAAATGTTCAAACTACTCAAACTGTCCATCTGATGCTATAAAAGAAGCAACGCACAACCAGTTAAAGAGAAGAAATTTTAGGAGAGAAAATTGTTGAGAGGTATGCTTGGAGTGCAGCGAGGCTTTTATTTTTTAATTCACCATTCATCCTCTACTTTCAGCAGGGATTGACGGGATTGTTGGCAACAGGGAGTCTTGCGAAGTAGCGAACAGATGAGGCGAGGATGAGTTTGGATGGTTTTCATAATGTGAAATGTTTTTTTGTTAGGTTGTATTTAAGACTGAGTTTATTTCAGCGCTAATCAGTTTTTTATATACAGGTCCTCACCTTGTGTTATCACCATCATCGCTCCATTCCATTTTGGCTCAAATTTCTTCTTTCTTTCGCTCTTGGTATTTCTATTGTAACATTGTTCTAGGATGGATAAGACTAAATACCTGGCCCATGTCTACGCAGAGATTTGTAAATTCTGAAACTCCAAGAATTATATGGGAAGAAAGTTTAATTAGAAATCAAAATCCTTTACGCTCTAAAATTGTTTATTGTTTGGTTTATGTTAAATCTTAGCTTTCTTCATCTTTATTAGTTCAATGTATTAAAAAAAAAACTATAAAGAAAACTAATGAATCATTACTATTGTAACATGATGTACATAAACTCCTCTCATTTTGATTTATAGGTATAAGTTTTGTTATTTATTTATTTTCATTTGTTTTAGTTTTTCTTTTGTAATTTCTCATATTTTGACTTAAAGAAAATTAAAATATCAATTCGTGACATTGTTTTATAATTAGTTTTGGTAGTTATTAAATCAATATCTTACTTAATAAGTTTTTGTTTTTTTAATTAATCCCTTTAGTACTAACTTCCCCTTGCCCTTTTATTAAGTTTTGCTTTAGTTACTTATTGCTGAAATAATACAAAACAAAAGACTTTTCATTTTAATTTTATTGTTTGCATTTTCCTTTAAGATTTAATTTTATTATTACAAATGTATAAAATCACACATAAAATCATAAAATTATAAATTGCGTAAAAATCAAATATTGTTGAAAAGTAAAAATACAAGGTGAAGGGATTCACGCTTAGACTGTAGGTTAGAGGAGAATTAGCTTGGAAGTTCAATGTGTTTTCTTGTTGGGGGCTTTAAACATAGGGTGACATTCTTGTCTCTTCCCGCCTAGCCACACAGGAGGTTAAGATGTCGGTGTTGGGGACTCTCTAGTCCCTCTACATCAACACAATTGCATACATGCAAAAAAGGAGCCCTCACATGATACTGGAAGACAAGACCCCGGAGGAAGCATTCACAGGGTTGAAATATAAGATAGGACATCTCAGTATTGTTGGTTGTCCAATCTACATCCACATTCCTGTGGAGAAGAGGAAAAATTTGGATCCCTCGGGTTAGAAGGGCATCCTAGTAGGATATAGCAAGGATTTGAAGGCTTACATATTCTTTCTTCCATATCAGCAAAAGACAGTGGTGAGTCGAGATGTCAAGTTCGAGGAGAACTTGGCATCAAGTAAATCTCATGAGATTCCTATAGTTGCATATGATACACAACAGGTGGATCATAAGGATGATTAGAGTAGAGAGACTACCAGTGCAGGGAGGAACCCTTCAGGGGAGGAGGATCAGTTGACTCCCTTCAAGTCAACCAAGAGGCCCAGGTTATTTGAGAAGACTTTGGGAGATGCTCAGGAAAATGTTGAGGCTCACAAGATCACATTTAGGGAGAGTAGACCTCCACGAAAGTTTGCAACTTATATGGCTTTGATGACTAGCATCATAAACTCAGAGCCTTCCAACTTTGAGGAAGCATCTAGCCTAGAGGTTTGGAGAGATTCAATGGTTGAGGAGCACAACTCCATCATGAATATTGATGTTTGTGAGATTGTACCAAGACCAGTGGAAAATTCAGTGGTGACCTCCAGGTGGTTGTACAATATCAAGCATGCAGCAGATGGCAACGTGGGTAAGTACAAGGCGAGGTTCGTGCCTTGAGGATTATCTTGGAAAGAGAAAGTAGACTACGAGGAGACTTTTTCTCCTGTATCCAGATACTCCTCTACCCGAGAAGTGATTTCTATTGCTTCAAAGATGGGATGGAGGAACCACCAGATGGACGTAAAGACAACCTTCCTCAACGAGATCATTGAGGAAGAGATCTACATTGACCATCCATAGGGGTTTGAGGTTCATGACATAGTCATGTGTATGCAGCCTTAAGAAATTCTTGTACAGACTCAAACAGGCGTCGAGGGTTTGGTACTCCAGGATCGATAGTTATTTCCATAGCATGGGCTTCACCAAGAGTGAGGCATATCCCAACATGTATTTATTACTTGGATCTGAGCCCCTCATCTTAGTGCTCTATGTGGATGATCTAATTTTGACAGGGGCAACAAAGTTGATTGCAGGATGCAAGTCAGACTTGGCATCAAAATTTGAGATGAAGGACATTGGGTTGATGCACTACTTTCTAGGACTAGAGGTTTGGAAGAGGACGGGCAAGATCTTCCTTGGACAGAGAAGTACACCTTAGAGATCCTGAAGAGATTCAGGATGGAGAACAGTAGACCAATGGTGAAAAACCTAAAGAAGGTGGATTCTTCAGATTCGGAGTTGGCAGATTCCAGAAAGTACATGAAGTTGATTGGGTCATTGATGTATCTAGTCAACACTCGACCAAACATTTTCTTTGTTGTTAACACCTTGAGTCAGTACATGGTGGAGCCGAGGCAGGTTCATTGGATAGCAGCAAATCACGTGCTCAGATATTTGCAGAGCACAGTTGGATATGGCTCGAGGTACATTGGTGAAGATGGCATAAAGTTGTAGGGCTATTTTGATTCAGACTAGGCAAGTAGTGATACATATAGGAAGAGAACTTCAGGGTGTTGTTTTAGCTCGGGGTCAGTAGTGATTTCCTAGTTCAACAAGAAACAAGCCTCAATATCACTCAGTTCAACAGAATTTGAGTACATGGTAGTGAACTTAGGTAGTTGTGAAGCCATATGGCTTCACGAGCTACTCACAGGATTATTTGATCAGGAGCTAGAGCTGGCAGTGATTCATTGTGGCAACCATAGTTGCATAAAACTCTCAGAGAATCCAATGTTTCATGACATGTCAAAGCACATTGAGATCATATACCACTTCATTAGATACAAGGTCATGAACGGAGTAGTCAAGATCCAGTACATTTCGACAACTGAGCAGTTGGTAGACATACTCACCAAACCCTTGGTGAAAGGAAAGTTTTTTTTCTTTCGAGACAAGATTGGAGTAGTGGATATTACCTTCCTCTCTAAGAGGGAGTGTTGATGACTGTAGCTCAGACATGTATTTCCACAAGGGGTGTCTAACTTGTGGAAATCATCATTTAATGACTCCTATGCTTTTTCGAAGTTCACTTTATTAATTAATTAATAAAGTGAATGTTTTTTTTTATAAAGTGAGTTTAATTTAATAACGTGCTTAAGTTTTGGAAATGGTGACTGAAGTTAAATGTGAGCAATTGATCTAATGGGGCAGTGAAATTTAGTCTTGTTCGTTGAGATTAGGGATTTTCCCCAACTCAATGTTATAAAAAGACAACAAAGGGAGGAGTCAAGACACACGTTCATTATTCACATCAAAGTGAGTAATTTAGCGAAGAGAGAATAGGGAAGCAACAATTGCACACAAATCGATGTAGCATGCAGATCAAGGTAGCACGCAAATTGTGGAAATACAAATCAAGGAAGCACAAAAATCGATGCATCATAAAAACTGAGGTAGCACGCACAAATATGTACAACATATATATACAATTTGTACAGACAACCTCAGTGGATCAACAACATGCATATCAAGACACTATGATTTATCAGGTTTTCAAGGTGTTTGTGGTTTTCTCTCAGTTCCATTTTCCAGAGTACGGTAGCTCTTGTAATTCCAAAGTTATTTTGAATGAAGAATTGATTTTTCTTTACTAGTTTTCCGTTGCAAAGTTTGTTGAAATATTGTAACTGCGGAGAATATTATAATTTTATTATTGAGTTATTTTCATAGATCAAATCCCCTTTGTGGATTGATCATGCCAGGTCTTGTATATGACCAAATCCCCTTTTATGGATTGATCAAACCATGTTTATATGGTGTTGTTTGTAAAGTCA
>CBVK0100437665.1:0-11440 GCA_900067695.1 Picea abies | reverse complement strand
TCTTCGACATAGATAATCTTGATTATATATGAGTTGACCTCCGTGCTAAACGAGTGGTCAACAGGGTCATTCTCCGATCACTTTCCACTTTCCATCTCAATCCCCCTAGGGTCACCCAGGAAGTCTCTCTTGCGTTGAATTTATCCTTCATTAAAATGAGGGGGACATCGATTAAGATGACAATGATAGTTATTCCCAATTGTGTCACACTTTCATGGTTTAGGTTTGGATTTTCCCAAACTACAGATGTAACACCATGTTTCCCCCAGTTTGTAAAAATAACGGGACTGGCCAAGAATTATGGCAAACTCATAAATGTGAATATGTGATGTAAATGGACCTTGAGGAAAAGGTCAATGAATGTGAATAACATTTTGAATTTTATTGCAAGACTGCTGAGAGGGGATGTACAGAAAAAGAGACCACGATGGCAGTGGAAGGCACCTGGAAAAGTGGCGTTAATTTCCATCGAGAATTAACACCGTATTTGGACTCCAATGGCCCGAAGAACCAAAAGTGGCTTGCTGGGCTCGAATTAAATGTCTCGCAGGCTGGTAGGAGGATGGCTTAGTGAGGGATGGGGAGGTGAACTGCCCATCCGTAGAGCCGTCAGGCCTGACCAGTGCAAGGGTAATCGCGCCACACGCAACCTCGCAAGAGGATAAGTCGTAAGGTAGAAGTGATTGGGGGGAAAAAACGAGGGGAGAACTCTGGCATTACGCAAAGTGAGTGATAGCAGAGAGGAAGGATTGCAACCTTTGCTCTTGGTCACTGGAAAATGAAGACGCAGTCTCAAAACATCGTGGTCTCAGATCGGGGGTGGCTAGTGGTAAATCTGCTGGGAGTCGCTAAGCCTACGGCTGGGTGGAAATGAGCACCCCTCTCAGCAGTTGCACTCACTTCTGGTGTTATTTCTGATAAGTGTTTTGCCTCTGGCTCCTTGAAATATATGTATTCTGATAATTATGCTCATAAGTTGTGAAACTGTGAATGTTTCCATTATAAGAATGTCTGTGTGGTATTTTGACCAGTACTAGTAGTTGTATATGCTTATAACAGAAAAACCACGCATGGCTTATGTTGATAAATGAATTTAATTATGCTTAAGTTGAACCAAGTCAGACTTCCTTCCCATTCTCGGGAAGTTGTTTCCCCTTATCTGTCTCCTGGAATGCCCTGGAATAGATCTCTTCACAGAGATTCCCTCTTTGGAAAGGCTTACCAAGAACTTGGAAAAAGGACTTGAATGTGCAAGTCTTAAAAGTCTTGTACGAGGAGGAATGACCCTCTTAAAATCCCGAAGTAGCAACGTAGGGATAAGTATCGATCGACAGACGAGATCCTGTCGGAAGATCCATGGTCATTCATGACCATTAGATTGACAAAAGAAAACAAGAGCGTTGCATACCTTGCCCCTTTTCCTCTATCTTCGTGAATAGCGAGGAAATCGGGATCGTAGACCCCCAAGGTCCATGAGAACATCTGGACCGTTGATTTTTCCACGTCCATGAAGTAGTGAGAGAGTGCGCAGCGTGGGACAGATCTGAGCCATTAGATCTTATCTAGAAAAAACCGACAGCTGTTGAATCTGTTAAGATATGCATGAGGATTAAGCCCTCGTGAACAGGAGGTTGAAAGTCCCGATGAGAGGCATGGCCATCGGGATATCGGCATTCGTGAAATCGGGAGTCACGATGACATGAGATCGAGAATTTTCATAGTGAAAATCCCAGAATCAATTTGAGCCATCCATCATAGGAGGACATGTGGGCAAGATCGAAAGCTCATCGGCATTTCGGAGATCGAAGGGACAAGATGCTGGAGTATTTCAGCAGTGGAAACTCTAAAATCGCGAGAAGAAATCAGGACCGTCCATCTTAGGAGGACGCGTGGTGGCAATCGAAGCATTCAGGGAAGGTCCCGCAAGGAAAGTTATCCATCAGGAATCGGGAATCCCGTGGGAAAGAAGTCCATACACTCCAGAATTCCGAAGTCTGGAATCCCGACCAAGGGAAAAGCGCCCATTGTAGGGCTAGCTATCATCATATCGGCATATCGGGATTCGACGGATCATGAATCTTGAGGACGAGTACATTTTGGCATTGCAAAGTACAAAAACCTGACAGGAGATAAGGCTGCAGTCTTGGGAGATAGTGGTCATGTGGGTCAGGAGTTTATCCAGGAGGGCTAACACGTAAGGGACCATATCAGTGAATTGGCTCATCAGAGATCATGGATTCAAGAGGATAGGGAACTCTTGACATTGGGGATCACAAAACCCCGAAAGCTGAAAGTATATGCATTTCCCATTGTGAAAAGAGTAGCGGTCGTATGCAAAGGTCGTGATAGGGAAGGAAGGACCTGTGGATCGGTTTTTGACAGAGATTCCAACAGGGAATCCAATGAGCCACTTCGACCCAGGAACTGATTGAATGAACCTGTGAGAGGACATGCTTGGGAGCGCGACTGCATGACTTTCCATATCGAAATTCAAAGATTTGAATGATGAAGAGTCTTGGAGTCGTTGCATTTCTAACTACCGAGTACCGAAATCCCGAAAGGATTCATGCCGTTGGATCAAGAGAGGCTTACGACCGTCGACCTCCCTTTGGAGGGAAACCTTGGAGACCCCAGAAGTTTCGAGGATTTGAATGGGGAAAGGTAGAAGTCATGTATCTCGATTTCCCCAATCGTGAAAAGCCGATAAGCTCTTGGCTGGCTTAAGCGTGTGGACACCACATAGGGTCACGTAGACCGAACCCCAAGAGGGAAACTTGCCCCTCACTAGCCCCATCGGGTTTGGCGTTTCACTATTTTAAGCTTCGGGGATTATCATTGTTGAGAAATCAATGAAAGAGCTAGATTTACGTAGTGGGTATGTGACAAAGTGGTATCAGAGCACGGTTACAACACTCAGCTTGATTGGGATCATGCATGAGTTGCACATTAGCTTCGTTCGAATTACTCCTACGAAGAGTAACCCCCTAACTTAACTCTCTTGTCTAGGATTAAAACTTGGAAATGAGAACCCGACTGTGTATGCAGGTAAAAGAGTTATAAATTATGCGTAGATTATAAAAATATATCTAACTCTTGACTAACAATCAGTGTTTGTCTTTTCACTTAAGCGGACGATCAGCCGCGAGAATTTACAGACGCAGAGAATGGTGACTCACCAAGAGGTGGGAGAAGGATCCCACAAAAGAGACAAAGAGTCAGATGAAAGAAGGGCAATAGGTACCCCTCCAGACCTAGCTGAGATTGTGAGGAGTCTCATGGTTGAATTGCAAAGCTGTAAGGATGACAATGAAAGGATGATGAAAGAACAAGAAAATAAAACTAAAATTAATGCAATTTTACTATAGAGCTTATCCGACCTACAACGACAAATGCAACATGAATCCGAAATGCAGAAACATGGTCATATCAGTGGCCATACTGAGAGGAGAACCTCAAGAAAGGTCCACCCCAGAGGTAAAGGACCAGTGCTAGATGATTCCACTGAGAAGGAAGTTGGGTATTCAGAAGGCTCTTCCAGCAGCAGGACCAGTTCCTATTTTCAAATAAAACAGAAGAAGCAAAAGACTTCCAAGAGTCATAAATTTGAGGAATTCAGAAAGGCCAAACCTCCCTCCTTCGACGGTGAGATAAAGAAGGGAGAGGAAGCCGAGGCCTGGCTACTTGGACTAAAGAAATATTTCAGAGTTCATGATTTTTCAGAGAATTTGAAGGCCCGAGTGGCCACTTTCAATCTGAACAGAAAAGCTTCCATCTGGTGGGAAGATCTTAAGAACATGAAAGGGGTCCGCGAGGAGGACTTGTCTTGGAAACGGTTTGAGAAGTACTTCCGGAAGAAGTATTTGTCGGAAAGATATTTCGACGAGAAGGCTAAAGAGTTTTATGAACTCAAACTGGGGCAACTCACTATAGAGGAATATGTCAACAAATTCCTCGACTTATTGAGATATGTACCCTACATCAAAGAAGAGAAGGCGAAGGCACAACGCTTCATCAGTGGGCTACCCAAGGAATATCGGAACCGAATCGAATTCGACGAGCCAAAGACCTTAGAAGACACTATTCAAAAAGAAACATATTGTCATGAACAATATGGACATCGGGCAGAGTCTTATGGAGACTGGAAATAGAGGAGTGGTTCGAGATTTTAGAGAAAGGGGATCAAATCCTCAGGATTTAAAAACTACAAGAAGAACCCCATAATGAACTATCCATCCCGGAGTGTACTCCAACCGAACTTTCCCTTAGTGGACGGAAACAAAACTTCTGGACCTATACCAGTGAAAACTAATAACCCAAAGAAAGAACCTCTGAAATGCTGGGGTTGCGGAGAAGAGCATCTCCTGAGAGACTGTCCACACCGACAACAGAGCAGTCGGAAAGTTTATAACATTCAGGAAGCTACCATAGTCAATGATGTGGCAAGGAGTGTGCCACAGATTTATGCGGCCTTGGATAATAACCAAGCTGACCACCAAGCTTCAGTGGTGGAAATAGAAGGTATGATTTTCAACCATCTAGTGTCTGTTTTGATTGACCTTGGTTCAAATTTGAGTTATATAGACCCTAGAGTTGTTGATAAGTGTAAGCTACAACCACAGAAGCAAACCAAGCCATGGTTGGTACAGTTAGCCACTGACACCAAAAGAAAGGTGGTAGATGTCATACCAACCTGCCAGTTAATGTTGGGTGAATTCCCCACCCAAGCGACCCTTAATGTATTACCCCTGGGATCATACGACCTGTTGATTGGTATGGACTGGCTGTCCACCCATAAAGCCAAATTGGATTGTTACCATAAAAACTTAGAATGTTTGAGAAAAGAAGGAACAAGGATAACCCTTCAAAGGATCCAAAAACCGGTCTCAGTGAGACAAATATCAGCCCTGCAAATGAGAAAGTATTGCCGAAAGGGATATCCCCTATATGCAATACAGGTGTTAAAAACAATCAAAGGTGCTAAACCAAGCCCTGATGATCACCCTATTTTGAGGGAATATAGAGATGTATTTCCAGAAGAGGTACCAGGTCTACCTCCGAGAAGAGACATTGACTTCTCGATAGAGCTCACACCAGGAGCGGTGCCGGTGTCTAGGACACCCTACCAGATGAGCACACCTGAGTTAGTTGAACTCAAATTGCAATTGAAAGAAATGATGGATAAGGGTTATGTTTGACCCAGTGTGTCCCCATGGGGAGCACCAGTCCTATTTGTGAAAAAGAAGGATGGCACCCTTAGACTGTGCATAGATTATAGACAACTTAATAAAGTAACCATAAAGAACAAGTACCCCTTGCCCAGGATCGATGATCTATTTGATCAGTTGGGGGGTGTGTCTATTTTCTCAAAAATTGACTTGAGGTCGGGATACCATCAAGTCCGAATTAAGGGTGAAGACATCCATAAAACCGCTTTCTGAACACGGTATGGTCACTATGAGTTTGTGGTAGTGCCATTTGGGTTAACCAATGCCCCTGCCACTTTCATGTGCTTAATGAACAATGTACTCAGTAAATTTTTAGATAAATTTGTACTAGTTTTTATTGATGACATTTTAATCTACTCTAAGAATAGAGAAGAACATGAAGAGCATCTTAGACTTGTGTTGCAAGTGCTAAGAGAGCATCAGCTCTATGCTAAATTCAACAAATGTGACTTCTTTCAAAAGCAAATACATTACTTGGGACATGTTCTTTCTGAGGAAGGGGTAGCAGTAGATCCTGAAAAGATCAGGTCTATCATGGAATGGCCTACCCCAAAGGATGTCTCAGACATCATATCCTTTATGGGATTGGCAGGATACTATAGGAGATTTATAAAAGGATTCTCCAAGATTGGTTGTCCAATCACTGCCCTCCAGAAGAAGGGGACAAAATTCCTATGGAAACAACAATGTGAAGAAAGATTTCAAACCTTGAAACATCTACTAACCCATGCACCCATGTTGAAAATCACTGACCCAGAAGCTGACTTCCTTGTGTGCACAAATGCTTGTAAGGAAGGGCTCGGAGGAGTCCTTATGCAGGAAGGAAAGGTGATCTGCTATGAATCCCGAAAATTGAATGAACATGAGGTCAACTATGTGACTCATGATCTAGACTGGCTTCCATAGTGCATGCCTTAAAAATGTGGAGGCATTACCTCTTGGGAAGAAAATTTGTACTTATGACAGATCACTGTGGATTACAGTATTTGTTCGACCAACCAAAGCTCAATGCTAGACAAGCTAGATGGATGGCCCTCCTTAGCGAATTTGATTTTGAAATCAAACACATCAAAGGGAAGGAAAATAGGGTGGTCGATGCCCTTAGCAGAAGCATGAAAATAATTCACCTGGCAACGGTGAGTACCTATGAGATAGATGTCAAGAACAGAGTCAGAAATGCACAAGAAATAGATTCCTTCATTCAGACTGTGACCCTATACCTACAACAAGAACCCGCTAGAGGAAAATATGAAGGCTACCAGATGACTGAAGGAGGTCTTCTCACTTATAGAGATAGACTGTACATTCCAAATCATGACGACTTGAAGAGGTTCATCATGGATGAACTACATAAAAGACCCTACACTGGTCACCCATGATACCAGAAAATGATCACAGCCACCTGGAAACAATTTTATTGGCCTGGATTGAAGAAGGACATAGCCAAATATTTGGCCCAATGCATAGAGTGCCAATAGGTTAAAGAAGAACATCAACACCCAGTAGGACTATTACACCCTTTACCCATCCCAGAATGGAAATGGGAAACCATCTCCATAGATTTTGTCACTGGATTACCAACTTCAACCAAACAGAATAATGCCATTATGGTGGTGGTGGATAAGTTGAGCAAGTCAGCTCATTTCATTCCCGTCAAATCGACCTGCAAGGCGATAGATATCACCCAGGTATTCATGAAAGAGGTATTCAGACTACACGGTATGCCGAAAGAGATAGTGTTTGACAGAGACACAAAATTCACTTCCAATTTCTGGAAATCACTGATGGATGGTTTAGAGACCAAATTGTTGTTTAGTACCACTTATCACCCTCAAATCAACGGACAGACAGAAAGAGTGAATCAAATATTAGAGGATATGTTAAGGATGCATGTAATGCATCAACCCAGGAAATGGGAAGACTACCTGCCATTGGTAGAATTTGCCTACAACAATGGCTACCAAGAATCCTTAAAGATGAGTCCCTTCGAGGTCCTCTATGGTAGGCCGTGTAATGCTCCAGTCAGCTGGAGTAACCTTGTAAATAGGATTTCTATTGGACCCGATATGTTGAAATAAATGGAACAACAAGTGACTCAGATAAAACAAAATCTGAAGGTCGCTCAGAACCGACAGAAAAGTTATGCTGATCAAAAGAGAACTCCAAGAGAGTTCAAAATGGTAGACCATGTATATCTCAGAATTAAGCCTAGAAGGAGTTCCCTGAGAATGGGAGCTTGTGCCAAGTTGGCACCCCAGTATTGTGGACCCTTTGAGGTTCTAGAAAGAGTGGGACCTGTAGCATATCGGCTAGCACTTCCTCCCACCGTAAAAGCACATAATGTTTTTCATGTTTCATTATTGAAGAAATATGTACATGATGTTAATCATATAATTGACTAGTCTGTTATCCAGGTGGAATCGGAGGGAGAATTTCTACCAAAACCCCAATGCATACTGGATAGAAAGGAAACCCTGCTCTAGAACAGAACCATTTCACAGGTCAAGGTGCAGTGGAAACATTTTGGCCCAGATGAGGCTACATGGGAAATGGAGGATGCCATGAGATAGGCATATCCGATTTTGTTTACTTCTGTACATGCAATTCATGTTAGTAGATAAGAACATCAAGGACAATGTTCCTTTTAAGGGGGAGGGAATTGTAACACCCTATTTCCCCCAGTTTGTAAAAATAATGGGACTGGCCAAGAACTATGGCAAACTCATAAATGTGAATATGTGATGTAANNCCTTGAGGAAAAGGTCAATGAATGTGAATAACATTTTGAATTTTATTGCAGGACTACTGAGAGGGGATGTGCAGAAAAAGAGACCACGATGGCGATGGAAGGCACCTGTAAAGGTGGCGTTAACTTCCACCGAGAATTAACACCGTATTTGGAATCCACTGGCCCGGAGAACCAAAAGCGGCTCGCTGGCCCCAAATTAAATGTCTTGCAGGATGGTGGGAGGATGGATTAATGAGGGATGGGGAGGTGAACCATACATCCGTAGAGCTGTCAAGCCTAACCAGTGCGAGGGTAATCACGCCACACGCAACCTCGCAAGAGGATAAGGCGTAAGGTAGAGGCGATTGGGGGGAAGATGCGAGGGGAGAACTCTGGCATTACGCAGAGTGAGTGATAGCAGAGAGGAATACGCAGAGTGAGTGATAGCAGAGAGGAAGGATTGCAACCTTCACTCCTGGTCACTGGCAAACAGAGACGCAGTCTCACAACATCGTGGTCTCAGCTCAGGGGTGGCTAGTCGTAAATCCGTTGGGAGTCACTAAGCCTACGGTTGGGTGGAAACGAGCACCCCTCTCATCAGTTGCACTCACTTCTGGTGTTATTTCTGATAATTGTTTTTCCTCTGGCTCCTTGAAATATATGTATTCTGATAATTATGCTCATAAGCTATGAAACTATGAATTTTTCCATTATAAGAATGTTTGTGCGGTATTTTGACTAGTACTAGTAGTTGTATATGCTTATAACAGAAAAACCACGCATGGATTATTTTGATAAATGAATTTAATTATGCTTAAGTTGAACCAAGTTAGACTTCCTGCCCGTTCTCGGGAATTTGTTTCCCCTTATCTATCTCTAAGAATGCCCCGGAATAGATCTCTTCACAGAGATTCCCTCTTTGGAAAGGTTTACCAAGAACCCAGAAAAAGGACTTGACTGTGCAAGTCTTAACAATCTTGTACGAGGAGGAATGACCCTCTTAAAATCCTGAAGTAGCAATGTAGGGATAAGTATCGATCGACAGACGAGATCCTGTTGAAAGATCCATGGTCATTCACGACCGTTAGATTGACGAAAGAAAACAAGGGCGATGCATACCTTGCCCCTTTTCCTCTATCTTTGTGAATAGCGAGGAAATCAGGATCATAGACCCCCAAGGTCCATGAGAACATCTGGACCGTTGATTTTTCCATGTCCATGAAGTAGTGGGAGAGTGTGCAACGTGGGACAAAACTGAGCAATTAGATCTTAGCTAGAAAAAACCGATAGCTGTTGGATCTGTTAAGAGATGCATGAGGATTAAGCCCTCATGAACAGGAGGTTGAAAGTCCTGACGAGAGGCGTGGCCATTGGGATATCGACATTCATGAAATCGGGAGTCACGATGACATGAGATCAGGAATTTTCATAGTGAAAATCCCGTAATCAATTTGAGTCGTCCATCATAGGAGGACACGTGGGAAATATCAGAAGCCCGTCGGCATTTTAGAGATCGAAGGGACAAGATGCTGGAGTATTTCAACAGTGGAAACTCTGAAATCACGAGAAGCGATCAGGACCGTCCATCTTAGGAGGATGCGTGGCGAAAATTGGAGCATTCGGGGAAGGTCCTGCAAGGAAATTTATCCATCGGGAATCGAGAATCCCGTGGGCAAGAAGTCCATGCACTTTGGAATTGTGAAGTCCATAATCCTGACCAAGTGAAAAGCATCCATTGTAGGTTCAGTTGTCATCATATCGACATATCGGGATTCGGCGGATCGCGAATCCTGAGGACGAGTACATTTCGGCATTGCAAATTCCGAAAACGCAACAAGAGATAATGCCGTGGTCTTGGGAGATAGTGGTCACGTGGGTCAGGAGTTTAGCCAGGAGGGCTAACACGTAAGGGACCATATCGGTGAATTGGCTCATCAGAGATCGGGGATTCAAGAGAACAGGGAACTCTTGACGTCGGGGATCACGAAACCCCGAAACCCAAAAGTATATGCATTTCCCATTGTGAAAAGAGTAGTGGTCATATGCAAAGGCCGTGATAGGGAAGGAAGGACCTGTGGATCGGGTTTTGACAGAGATTCCAACAGGGAATCTAATGAGCCACTTCGGCCCAGGAACTGATTGAACGAACCTGTGAGCGGACGTGCTTGGGAGCGCGATTGCATGACTTTCCATATTGGAATTCGGAGATTTGAATGAGGAAGAGTCTTGGAGTCATTGTATTTTGAACTACCGATTACTGAAAACCCAAAAGAATTCATGTCGTTGGATCAGGAGAGGCTTACGACCATCGACCTTCCTTTGGAGGGAAACCTTGGAGACCCCGGAAGTTTCGAGGATTTTAATGGGGAAAGGTAGAAGTTGTGTATTGCGATTTCCCCAATCGTGAAAAGCCGATAAGCTCTTGGCTAGATTAAGCGTGTGGAAACCACATAGGGTAACGTAGACAGGACCCCAAGAGGGAAACTTGCCCCTCGTTAGCCCCATCGGGTTTGGCGTTTCGTTGTTTTAAGCTTCAGGGATTCTCATTGTTGAGAAATCAACGAAAAAGATTGATTTGCGTAGTGGGTATGTGACAACAGATTGTGTGATAATGTTTTTGGCATTGTTTCTGAGGAGGATTTTTAATTCTTTTCGACCCATAACGACACTTGGAAATTCTATCCCAGATCCTTTATCCATAGCTTTCCTAGAGACTCCATTGAGAGAAGTTCTCTTTTTTCATTTTTGATGAATTTCATGCAATTTTATCTGGTGACTCCATTAAGGTAAGATACCATATCCATCTTTGATGAACCTTGAGCTCATATGGCGACTGCACTGAGGTGTCATATCAGAAAATGGAATTATGGCACCATGGGATGAACCTTTGCCTAGAACTTACTATGTCTTGAGGACATTTTTATAGATGGAAGCGAAGAAATATGTTGATGAAGATGTTAAGCATATGATGAATCTTATAAGGGAATTGTCCCGAGAATCTACTGAAGAAAAACTTGATGAAGCACCTCTCACTGAACATAAATTCCCTACAAATGAAGTGATACTTGAAGAATAGATCTGTGAATAAATTTACCAAGAATAAGGTTCCGATGAAGTTAAAAATGTTGAGACATCAGTATCCATTCTCCCACATGATGAAGATGAAGTCATCCAACCTTGCTTTCCTCCTGCACATGAAGATGAAGAAGTATTTAGTCCCAATGATACAAATAGTTTCGTGGAGGATACTTATGACATGTTTGATCACCACATTGATGATTTCATATATATTGGGAGGCATAGATGGGATGTGAGTTATTTCATTTTTTTATGGAGATCCCATTTACAACATGGAAGGTAGTTTTTAAATAAAAAATTATGATGTGTTACTCTCAGATTATTCAGTTATTCAGGATCTCGATGATGATACGATTGCAGATAATTTTCATCCACTCAGGGATGGCTTGTTATAGGTGAGATCGGAAGA
>CBVK0100437661.1:238-11443 GCA_900067695.1 Picea abies | reverse complement strand
TACAAGTCTTCCCCCTACTCACCCTTACTACAACTCACTGTCTAAAGTTATCCAAGACCTCACTTGCGCATGCATGCCTAGCCTAGTTTCAGAGTTGGAACCGCATCGTTTGAGTTAATCTCCATTTGATCACCCCTTATAAACAAATCGTGACATTAAACTGATGGGTGTCGGGCTCTGCTCCTGCAAGCAATCCAGGGGTGACTTCCGACGCTAACATTTCTGGCGCCGTTGCTGGGACGAAGTTGAATATTTTCCCCGGGATTGAACGACAATGATTAGTTGATTCTGAAAGTGCATCAGACATTAGAACTATTGAGATTGCTACTGTGCACCTGGCGACTCCATTGTGACGACTCCACTGGAGCGAACCCGCTGTTTTAATTGTGGCTTCCAGAGGCAGACATACGCGGTCTCATCCACAGCTACCTCTAGCTACACTTGAAGTTGACTCCAAAGCGGTGCGTAGAAAGGGAAAGAGCTCTGCAAAAGAAGTTCCCATCGCTGAAACAGGTAATACGCCATCCCCTTCTGTGAGAACTCCTTTTTCTCCTCCTAAGTTTCTTGGTAGACCGCCTTCAGAGGCTTCCCGTTTCCTGAATTTTGGGAGTGTTCCTGTTGAGTTTTCCCCTCCTGGTCTGGGACTAGAAGGAGAAACCCTTGTCACTCCCCTCTCCTTTGACGTTGTTTATCGGCGAAGATCCGCAACTGCAGAGGATTTTCCCACTCCTGCATGAAGAAAAGCCCCTGCCGACCCGAGTTCATTAGCCTCCGCCATAAATCCTCTCTTGTTCTCCACTCCACTTCGGGACTCATTCCCAGTAGCTCCTTCGCGTACCCCTTCTTCTCTGAGCTCTCCTCTACCTAATATTCCTATGGCTGGTGCTAATCCTCCTCCGAATAGAATGGACACCATAGTCGCTGCCAGATATGCTCCATTAGTCCTACCTCATCCTGTGAATCCTCTTCCTGCTGGGGATTACTTGAAATACATGCCCAAGTTCACTGGGGAAGGAGACGCAACTGTCGAAGAGCATTTGGCTGCTTTCTATAGCTATGCAGACAACCTCAATATCGAAAATGAAGATGTCTGGATGAGAGCTTTTGTCCAGAGCCTGGATGGCGAGGTGAGGAAATGGTTCAGGGGACTGGCCCTTGGGTCTATTGTTGGCATCGAAGCTCTGGATAGTATTTTCCTGAGGCAGTGGGGAGATAGGAAGGATTTCATGTATTACATGACAGAGTTTGGGTCTCTGAAGAAAATGGAAGGAGAGTCTGTCTCTGACTTCTCCAAAAGATTCAATAAAATGTATAATAAGATTCCTGCAGAGATAAAGCCCTCAGAAGCCTCTGCGCAAATTTCCTATGCTGGTGCATTTGACCCTGATTTCTGCCTTTTGTTGAGAGAAAGAAGAGCCACCTCCTTAACCCAAATGCAAGATGCGACCATAGAAGTGGAATCCAATGTGTTAGCAGCTGACAGACTGAGGAACAAGGCCGACGTAGACGGAAGAAAGGGAAGGTCGGAAGCCTCAACTTCTAGCCCATCTGTGCCCCACCCTCAAATGGATGAACTAACCAAAATGGTGAAGTCTCTGTCTACAGAGATGGAGAGGATGAGGGTGGAAGGGAGGCAAGCATATAAAGGTCCTCAGATCGCCGAAAATAAAGTAGGTTTCAGGAGGCCAAATAATTTTACCCCCCCGAATATGCAAAGAGAAAGTGGAAGAGACAGAGAGGACCAGAAGATTCAGGCCCCTTTTCACAACAATTTCGTGGCCGAGGGGGAAGAAAGAGAATCCGACGAGCTTGATCCTGAAATCCATTGCGTCAGAGACACTCCTCCTTTTCCTCATCTCACTCAATCAGCATACGAGGAGTCTCTCATGGACAGTCAACTAAATGAGCTGAGCAAGGGAGACAAGGTTAGTGGCGGCCGAGGCAGGTACAACCTAAGGTCCGATAAAAGGACAACAACGCCTGATATTCCTGAGCGGTCCACTAGAACAGAGAAGCCCGCCAATGAGGCAACAGATGGCTACAGAGGTAAGAAGGCCCAACCTCTCTCTCCCATTATTCAGAACCATGCTCCCGAAGTAAGAGAAATCCCAAAGCTTGCATCTTCTTTTAATTTTGAGCATGAGATCCAAAAGATCAGAATCCCTGTGCCCCTCACGGAGCTAATTAAACATGGAGAGTTTAAAAAATGCTTTTCTGAGCTTTTACAGTCTGAAACCTCATGCCTTCCCACAGACTCCATTAACCTCCAAGACGAAAAGCTCGCAGTTATCTTAGGTCCCATGGTAGAAGATAGAGATGATTCGTGTCCTCCCTTCTACACCTCCTTGAACATACATGATAAAGTGCTGCACAATTGCTTGATGGATTCAGGGCCTTCCCACAACCTCATGCCCAAAACCGTCATGGAAGAATTGGGATTAGAAGTCACCCGAGCATATCATGATCTCTATTCTTTCGACTCCCGGAGAGTTCAATGTCTTGGAGTTATTAAAGACCTGGTTGTGACCCTGTTTCAACTGCCCATGAAAAGCGTTGTCATGGATATCATAGTAGCCGATGTCCCTCCCAAGTTCGGTATGCTATTGTCAAGATCTTGGATAAAAAGACTAGGGGGAACTCTACAGATGGACCTCACATATGCTACTATCCCATTGTTTGGAGGAGAGCATAGGAGACTATATCGGGAAGCCCAACTGGCCTACATAATCAGTGATGAAGCTAACCCTACCAATCATCCCATCTTTGCCTTGGACACTGATTTAGGTTCCAGCTTACTCCAACTCACTCATGCTCCCGAGCCCCCTCTCGAACTCAGGAAGCAGCCCGCCCCTCCTCACGAGCTTCCTCCTTCCATCACCCCCGTTTGGAAAATGTCTTTTGATGGAGCCTGTTCTAGGGAAGGCGCTGGCGCTGGTGTGTTTTTTGTGTCACCTACTCAGGAAACCGTCTCTCTGTCATACAAATTAGAATTTGAAACCACCAACAATGTGGCAGAGTATGAAGCCCTTGTCCTAGGATTGAGAACTGCAAGGGAAATGGGAATTCAAGAGGTAGCGGTGTTCGGAGATGCAGAGTTGGTGTTCCAACAAGTCAGAAGCGCTTATCAAGCTAAGCATCCTCGACTTAGAAATTACAGGAATGAGGCATGGGACCTAATTGACAATTTCTTCTCAGCCTTCAATATATCTTTCATTCCAAGAGAGGATAATGCTGTGGCCGATTCTTTAGCTGTCTTAGCCAGTTTACTCAAAGTCCCTCTGCCGCCTATGGTCAGCTCCGATGTTGAGATAAAATATAGGCCCTCTGTACCAGACAATGTTAAGCATTGGAAGGTATTCGAGGATGATCTGGAAATCGAAAGATTTCTACAGTCGGTTGATGAATTTTCTGCGTTGCACATTGATCAGGATCCAGATACAGAGGAAAGCCCTCACCCCGAGGTGTTTCTAAATAAAATTGTAGACCACCAGATCATTCAGCTACCCAGCAATCACATTCCGAGGGGGCTAATTCCTTTAGAAAGATTGTTCGATGGAAATGATGTGGCAGTAAAGGGCAGGGTTTCAGATAAAGATGCTGACACAGCCGAGTGCAACATTGGCACACCAGAGGAGCCTAAGTTTGTCAAGCTGTCAAGCAACTTGACTACAGAACAGAGGGCCGAATATACTGAGTTGCTGAAAGAATTTGCTGATGTGTTCGCATGGACCTACGAAGAACTCCAAACGTATGACACATCTGTCATTGAACACAAGATCCCATTAAAGGAAGGAGCTAAGCCATTCAGGCAGAAGCTAAGACAGATAAATCCCATGTTGTTGCCTGTCATGGAGAAAGAAGTAAAGAAGTTGTTGGAAGCCCAGATCATCGTCGCCTTGAGATATTCCGATTGGGTGGCCAATTTGGTTCCAGTAAGGAAGAAAAGCGGAGAGATCAGGCTCTGTGTCGACTTCAGGAATTTGAACAGGAGCTCAAAAAAAGACAATTACCCCCTACCCAATATGGAACACATCTTGCAGAGGGTAATCGGAGCATCTAGGATCTCCATGATCGATGGTTTCTCTGGTTACAATTAGATATTGGTCATGCCTGAAGACAGAGAAAAGACAACCTTCACCACTCCTTGGGGCACATTCATGTATGCCAAAATGCCATTCGGACTGATGAATGCAGGAGCGATGGTTCAGCGAGCCATGGACATAGCCTTCATTGGAGAAAAAGATCGGTTCGTGGTGATCTATCTAGATGACATCACAGTCTTCTCGCGATCCGACAAAGAGCACTGCAGTCACTTGAGGAAAGTTTTCTCAAAATGTCGAAGATTCGGCCTTTCGCTGAACCCCAAGAAATCCTTGTTTGCTATGGAGGAGGGGAAGCTACTGGGCCATATAGTATCAGCAGAAGGAGTGAGAATTGACCCTAGCAGAGTGGAGGCAATTCAGACCTTGTCGCTTCCCAGGTCGAGAAAGGAAGTTCAAGCCTTTTTGGGGCAGATCAATTTTCTCAGGAGATTCGTCTCGAATTTCGCGGAGCTGGTGAAACACATCACAACCATGCTCAAGAAGGGAAATGAAGTGAAATGGACCGCTGAACCCAGGGAATCTTTTGTCCAGATAAAGAAGGCCTTGACTGAGGCACCAGTGCTGATCAGCTCTGACTATTCGAAAGATTTCCTAATTTTCTCCTTCGCTTCTTTCGATACAGTAGCGACAGTCTTATTGCAGAGAAATGAAGAGGGGTGAGAGCAGCCCATTGCCTTCTTCAGCAAGGCGTTAAGAGATGCAGAGATCAGATATGAAATCATGGATAAATAGGCCTATGCCTTAGTGAAAGCTCTCAAATCTTTCAGGGTCTACGTCCTGCACTCAAAGGTGATCGCATACGTTCCTTCAGCCTCTGTGAAGGACATCCTTGTACAGCCCGACATTGACGGGAAGAGGAGTAAATGGATAGCCAAGATCCTGGAGTTTGACCTGGAAATAAGGCCTACCAGATTGATCAAAGGTCAAGGCTTAGCCAAGTTGCTGGCTGAAGCCAATTGCCAAGCTCTGGGGATAAATTTCATGAACAAATTCTTGGGAGTTCAACAGGGTCAGTTGTCTGAAACAGACCCTCAAAGAGAGCCCCCATTGGCTCGATGTCCTTGGTATAAGGATGTCATATATTTTCTGCAGGAATTGCGGCCCCCAGATGGCCTGCAAAGAAACAAAGCGAGAGCTCTTAAGCTCAAGGCAGTCAGGTACTGCCTCATTAATCAAATTTTATACTGGAAAGACCCCCTGGGGGTGCTTTTAAAATGCATGGATCCACAAGAGGCCGACAGGATCATGGCCGAGTTTCACAGCGGCCTATGTGGAGGGCACCATTCCTGGAAAACTACAGCCCACAAAATTCTCAGAGCCGGATACTACTGGCCCACCTTGTTCGCTGATGTCCATAGAGGAGTTCGAGCCTGTATCGCATGCCAAAGATTTTCAGGAAAGCAGTAGCTCAAGTCTCCGCCTTTGCATCCGGTGGCGGTTTCAGGGCCTTTCCAGCAATGGGGCCTTGATTTTATTGGAGAAATCCACCCAGCTTCCAGTGGGCAGCACAGATGGATCCTGACGGCCATGGATTTCTTTACTAAATGGATAGAATCCATCCCTACCAGGAACGCTTCCCATAAGGTGATCATTGGGTTCCTGGAGGACCTCATCACAAGGTTCGGCTGCCCAAGTAAGATTGTCACTGATAACGCGGCCGCTTTCGGGTCTGAGCCATTAGCCAAGTTCTGTGAGCAGTTCGGGATCAAACTGATTCACTCCACCTCATATTACCCACAGGGCAATGGTTTAGCAGAGTCCTCCAACAAAAGTCTAATAAGGATCATCAAGAGACTGTTGGAAGACAACAAAAGAGCTTGGAACTCGAAGCTAAAATTCGCTCTATGGGCCGATCGGGTGACCTCAAAAAGATCCATAGGCACCTCTCATTTCCACCTGGTGTACGGAGCGGAAGCTGTTTTCCCTTCTCAGCTGGCCATTCCCGTAGCGAAATTCTCCCAGGACTATCAGGAAGAGCCCAATGACATGATCAGAAGAATTCATCAACTGGTGGAAGTCCAACAGGTCAGAGAGCAGGTAATGGAAAGGTTTCAGGATCATCAACAGAGAATCAAGCAGGTTTTCGACAAGAAAGCCAGGAAGGAGGAGTTCCAGATAGGAGACCTAGTGCTGAAGTGGGATGCTCCTAAGCAAGACAAGGGCAGGCACGGCAAATTTGAAGCCCTATGGATGGGGCCTTTCAGAATCTCTGAAGTCTTCTCAAATAACACATATCGGCTACGAGATTTGGAAGGCGAGGAAGTTTTCAGCAGCCTAGTAAATGGGCATTTTCTTAAAAAATGTTTTGTCTGAGCCTTCGATGGCTCCTGTATTCTGTAAATATTGTCTTTTCTGTTCTTCGTTTTTTACTTTTATTGTTTCGGCTTAGTAAATGACTCCATAGCCCAACAACAAGGCACTAGAACTGCAAAATGAGTCCTTAGAGCATCATAGGGACGACTCTATCCCCCATGTAGCCTAATGTTATCAACATTTCTTGTCTTTGGTATCGGGACACACAGGTCTGCAGGTTGCCCGAGGAGCGCCCAAGCGCAGCACATAAAGGAAGTCCTTTTCGGACTTAAAATCAAGTGAGCGGGCAGTTCGTTCTTCAGCGGAAAGGTTTCGGCGATAGAACAGAGCAGCGATTGATGGGTAATTGCAGAATTAACCAAGTCGCATCAAGGATAGCGCTTAAAGTTTCAAGGAAGTCAACGGTTGGGATACTTCAGCAAGCACTCGCGAAGTCACAAGGGCTGTTG
This sequence comes from Picea abies, assembly GCA_900067695.1. Classification (NCBI taxonomy): domain Eukaryota; kingdom Viridiplantae; phylum Streptophyta; class Pinopsida; order Pinales; family Pinaceae; genus Picea; species Picea abies. The sequence goes on along the minus strand of CBVK0100437661.1, from coordinate 4,578 downwards.
ATCGCGATGAGCATAGGCACAATAGTTGTTTCGCGAGCTCAGGGTTTGCAAGTTCAAAGGGCGGACCATATCCCGTTGGTTGCGCGATATTCCGAGTTATGAAAGGCGACCGAAGAAAGTCAACCGTCGATGCATCGCGTCTCGGGACTTCGCAAAGGGAGAATGCCAGAGCCTGATAGTCCAACTCGCGATGTCCCGAGTAGCGAGAGGCGTGAGCACCCGGGCCCATAGAGGTGCTGAAAAGATCGGAGCCGTCAGATCCAGAGGGACGCGTGGCGCGCGATTAGGCTCCCCGCCTTCTCGCCCATCGCGGTTTCAACGCCCAAAAGGCAGTTCCATCATGTCCCGATGCGCGAAGTAACGAGAGCATCCAGGACCTGGGGCCCACAACAACTTCGGGTGACCTTTGGACTGTCAGATCTAGAAGGATACGTGGCTCCAGATTAAGCCGCCTCGGCGTTTCGCTCATCGCGATTTCAAAAAGTAAGGATCAGCCCCTTTCTATTTGCGAACGCCGAGAGCGCATTTGAAAATAAGCGTCGGGTCTCAGCCCGCGGTCACTAAGAGAAGAAAAGAGCTGCACGAAAGGGGCCAAAGGTGTCGGTTTACAGTCACAGAGAGGCCCGCCTCGACTTCCAGTTGCCATAGGACCCAACCTGGATCCCGGTCTTCGCTTGGGATAAATGAAGGCAAGAAAAAGTGGTTGAGACCTCTTTTCATCCATTAATTGTGAAGTATGGAGGGTCTAGTAAGCAGTCCGCTCGAGAGGGTCCTGTGTACCCTTTCTTTCAGAAAGGCCATGTCGAGTCCTCGATTAGCCAGAGGAGACCTGCACATGCTAATTCGGCATTTACTGATTCAACTACTTCCCCTGCGGGAGCCATGCGCAATTAAGATGGTGTCCGACAAAGAGTATCAGTATGAGTTTGACTGATGTTTATAACAGACCATTGCACCTCTCTGATACAAGTCTTCCCCCTACTCGCCCTTACTACAACTCACTGTCTAAAGTTATCCAAGACCTCACTTGCGCATGCATGCCTGGCCTAGTTTCAGAGTTGGAACCGCATCGTTTGAGTTAATCTCCATTTGATCACCCCTTATAAACAAATCGTGACATTAAACTGATGGGTGTCAGGCTCTGCTCCTGCAAGCAATCCAGGGGTGACTTCCGACGCTAACACCTGGAATGGCCTTCAAGGCCAATGTATTGCAGGCATGTCATGACTCATCGATGGCAGGGCACCATGGGATCAACAAGACGTACAGGCAGGTGATGCAGGAGCATCGTTGGCAAGCGCACAGAGGTGGGACCACCCAACACGTGAGAGTTCCTTCAGAACTTCAACGTGAGCAGTCACAAATGATTTCGGGATCCACCTCCACTTAGCGCCAAAATTCACTTTCGGAGGCACGTCTGAACCAGTGTCGGATATTTCCCTTTGAAGCAAGTTTTTGAAATTGTAAAACAGAGCAGAAGTTTCCACTTCGGCTTTGGAAAGTGAACGATCTAAGATAGCATAGGATAAGGTTTAGTGTAGGCAAGTAGCGAGGGGAAACCCTAGGGATATTATGTATTATGTAAAAGTTTGTAAGCCAGTTAGCGGAAAGTAGAGGAAGGAGAGAAATTGATCTGGGAGAGAACTGCGAGTGAGGAGAAAATCTCAGCTTTTGGAGCTACTGTAGTTTGTATGTATTATGTAGCCAGTGGATACTTATGAATAGAATAGAATGGAAAGCTGATCCAAATGTGTTGTGCTTGGACTGTGTGTATTTTCCTGTTGTTTTCTGTTTTATAAACAAGTGAATGGAACTGTGAGATTTTGGCAGTTTCAATTGTTTCTCTTCATTTGGAGCTCTGCAAGGTGTGCATCGAGCCAGGGAGGAACGCTGTGGAATTGTTTTTCTCTTCACTGGGAGCTCTGCAAGGTGTGCATTGAGCCAGAGAGAAAACACCGTGAATCCGAGCTATCGAAATCCCTTAGACGCAAGGAGTGCGCGGGAGATCGGAGTCTAAACCAGAGAAAGATTAGGAGGGATAACACTTCGGAAGCTGTTGTCGAGGCCAGGAACTCATTCCCTAGAAGGAGCGAAGACTGAGTCTTCGCAGACTTAGAAAATCTTCTAAGTCGGAGTCGAGTAAAATCCCAGGAGAAAGAACGCCCTTGAGCATTGGATCGCTGTGGTGATTCCCGCGGATTGTCCGATTGGAAGGAGGAGCGCAGACTTTAACGCTGCCTAGATCCCGGTGAGTGGAGTTCAAAGATCTGAACGGACGATGGAGAGTCCTCGAGGAGGAACACCGAAACCCCGCAACCTGTTGGATAAGGTGGAGCTGCAAGGAGGTTAGTGGCGAGGGCTACTTGACGTCCAAAAGCTCAGGAGGAACAACGACCATCGATCTCAAATAGATTTGGACCATTGGTTCAGTTCGCGAACTCGGGTATCACCAACCAGAGGGATAGAGGTATTTTCTTCCAAAACCTCAAGTCGCGAGATCACGAAATAGCAGAGTCGACCCATTTCGCGGACTCGGATATCGTGAACCGGAAAGCGGAGTTCCTTGTTTTTCAAACCTCCGAGTCGCGAGATAGCGAGGGCTGTCCATTTCGCGAACTTGGACATCGTGAGATGGGAGGCAGTGTTCGTGGTGCTTCAAAATTCCGAGTCACGAGATAGCGAGGGATGTCCATGTCGCGAACTCGGACATCGTGAGCTGGGAGGCATTGTTCGTGGTGCTTCAAAATCCTGAGTCGCGAGATCGCGAGATAGTGAGGGCTGTCCATTTCGCGAACTCGGCCATCGCGAGCTGGGAGGCAATGTTCATGGTGCTTCAAAATCCCGAGTCGCGAGATCGCGGGATAGAGAGGGTTGTCCATTTTGCGAACTTGGACATCGCGAGCTGGGAGACAGTGTTTTTTTGCTCCAAGATCCTGAGTCGTGAGATCACGAAATAACAACATCAGATCATTTCGCGAACTCGGGTATCGCGGGCTAGAGGGCGGAGTTCTTGGCGCTTCAACACGCCGAACTGCAAAATAGCGAAAGGCAAGAAGGATAAGGGCGTGGTCACAGCTCTTGGTCGTGTACTATAGGAGCTCGCGCTCGGCGCTTAGGAAATTTAATTGAGCGTTTGTGGAGGGACCTGTGTGTGTGTGTGTGTGTTCGTTCGAAGGGTTCCAGTTCGGGACTAGATGAGCCATTTCGGTTCTCGAACCAGAAGATCCTGTTCGGGAGGTCGCGCAGCCTTGAGGAGGGATATGGGGTCTGCATCAGGTGGTATTAGAGCTCATTTTTCGTCTGTAGATTTCAGGCGAAGGAGGAAAAAGACGGAGACAAAAAACTCGGAGCTGTACTCTGTGTGTGACAGACAGTCAACACAATGCCGCCAAGAAGACGAGATCTGCCTTTAGCCAACCGTGCTGTAGAAAGGGAGATGCGAGAGTTTCGTGCCCGAATGGACGCAATGGAAGCAACACAGAGAAGAGCACCTAACGTTGGGGATGTCAGTGATGCGGAAAGTGAATAGGTTGAGGTTGAAGAAGCTGCAGGAGAGGATGCTGCAGAGGAACGTTTGTTGAGAGCAATTGCCAGATTGGGAGGCAGAGCTAAGATAGAGGTCCCCATGTATGAGGGAAATCTAGATGCTGAAGAATTGTTGGACTGGATAAGGTCCATGGACAAACACTTCGACTATGAATATGTCGATGAGGAAAAGAAGGTGAATCAAGAAGTCACCAGGCTAAAAGGGCATGCAACACTGTGGTGGGACGAACTGCAGGCTGAGAGGAGAAGTAAAGGCAAACAGAGGATAAAGAGTTGGGACAGGATGGTAGCCAAACTGAAGGCTAAGTTCATACCCAAGGACTACCAGATCAATTTGTTCAGGAAGCTACAAAACCTGAGACAGAAAGGAATGACAGTCAAGGAGTACACCGAGGAGTTCTATAGGCTAAACATTAGAACTAGACAAAGGGAGAGAGACGAAGATAAAGTCGCCAGATACATAAATGGATTGAGATATGAAGTCCAGGACGAGCTGAGCATGATGTCAGTGAGGACTGTGGAAGACGCCTATCAGTTTGTGTTGAAGGCAGAGGAGAAGCTGGCCAGAAAACAGAACCAGCGAGGAAGAGGTAAAGGCTCGATCCCAAGCAAAAGTAAGGGATTTAACCGTGACAGAGCACATCAGTCTAAGGATTGTTAATGTTTATGCCATTATTATAGTTCTTTGCATTTCAATAAGATAGGAGCATAATAAGAACAAGATCACTGAGAAATACACATCCACAAGAGACACAACATTTATCCTGGGAAACCCTCTAGGGGAAGAAAACCCA
>CBVK0100437660.1:0-11446 GCA_900067695.1 Picea abies | reverse complement strand
ATAGACCACTAAGTCACTCCCTGCTAGCCTACTCTTGGGAACGGGACATCACACTTTGTAGAGGGAGCGCTTAGGAAATGAGATACCCTTTCCTTGGCACTGTGTCTTTCCAAACCCTTGCTTTCCTTTTTCTTTATAGATTTAACCTTTTATGGCTTTTAACATTTAATTTGCTAAGTCCTTTTGTAAGATGTGCATTCATTGCATAGGACTTGGGGTGATGGCCTCTTAGCGATGGGTTGGAGCTCGTGCTTCTTCATTTTTATTGATTTTTAAAACTTTGTTTTTCTTATTTGTTTCTTTTCCCCGCATTTTTGAATTGGGGCTTTTACTCTTTCGATATCATTTTTTTTTATAAAGTTGCATCAACCTTGGGCTTTCTAGCCCCTTCTCATGGGATTATGAGACACAAATCTTTTGGGGGTCCATGTAACCCCCTACCAAAAAGAAAGGACAACAAATAGGTGATAGATGGAAAATGTCATTTATGGTAAGGGATATGGACACATTATCCCCATTAAGGCGCCCCAGTAGTACAACTTTGCCCAGGCGTGACAACACTCGATTAGAAAATGATAATAACCACCAAGGTGAGACCAGGAAAAAATCATAACTCCAAAGCATCATGATTCATAATCCAAATCAATCCATGATCACCATTTTCATGCCTTAAGTATTAACATTATCAGTTGATATGAAGTGTCAGGATGATGTACTTGTGTGTGTAAATGCACCATATCATATGAGTGAGTTGAGCTTAGCATGGATAGGAGGCATTTGCAAGATATTGTTTGTGGAGAGTCCCGAATGGCATCATTGGATTTGTTGTCTGAAATGTGGATCATGGAGAAACTTTTTCTCTAGTTAGCCCCAAAAGTGGGTTGGTAACAAGATGGAAGGGAACAATACCAACTCCTGCTACTAGGTACTTGACATCATTACCAAGATCAACCTATACTCCTCAGTCCTGCTTCTTCAGACTAGAAAACCACTTTCGTGTTAATGATATATGTCGAGATGCCCCATTGTCCACATACAACGCATTCCTTGGAATTGTGTTGATAGAAAGGAAAGATACCAACGAGAAATCCTTTTCGAACTTTACAACAAACTCATTCATTTGAGTTTTTGCAGAGGTTGCTACCTGCTTTTGTTGTTGTTCCCTTTACCCTTCTTGTTATCTGGACATTGTGATGCGTAATGATTGTGCTTATCACAACTGAAGCACTCAATTTTATTCAAGTCCTTCTTTCCTAGTTGTGAGGTTGACTCCTCACTCTTTCTCTTACCCTTGATGGGTCCTTTACCTCCGCCCATATTTGACAGACCAAATAGAGCTAGGTTCTCATCACCATCCTTCTTGTCAGCCTTCGACTCCATTCGAGTCTCCTCTTGGATATAGTCATCCCAAAGACTCTCAAAGTTAGGAAGGTTCTCCTTAGCACAAATACCTTTTACAAATGGTTCCCATGAAGTTGACAATCCATTCAGTGTCATGTTCACTAGCTTTGTATCTGCAACCTTCTCCCCAACTACTGCAAGTTGATCACGAACTTGTGTGACCTTCATAAGGTAAGTGGTGACTGTGTATGATCTGGTCATCATTGTGGATCTAAGTTTGTTCCGCAATATCATCTCCTTGTTTATGTTCTCACTCTGGTAGAGACTCACCAAGATATCAAACATCTCATTCATTGTCTTTTTCTTAGATATATGAGGGATTAAATGATCCTTTATGGCATCCAAGATCATCCGCTTGGTCTTCACTTCCCTCTTGTTGTGAGCTACCAACTGCCGTGGATTTGTAGGTTGAGTAGCAACATCCTTTACAATATCTCAGAGATCATTCTCTTCTAGTAAGAGTGTAACCCTCAGCTTCTATGATAAGAAATTGGAGGCACCATCCAAACTGTCTTCAAACCTGAGGCTAGCTGATGCCATCTTTGAGATCTGTGCACAAACTCCCAAATCTGAGAATGAAACTTTGAAACCCTCTTACTGCTGATCCTTACTTGCAGTGGATTTATCGTTGCAAATCCTAGAGAATCTCAATCAGAGAAATAAGCTCTGATATTATGTGAAAATCGCAAGCCCTAGGTGACTAAAGTCCTTATGATCTCAATTAAAAAAGTAATTGCTGAATTTAATTAATGTTGAAATTAAATTTCAGACCATAGCATTAATCACACAATAGCTAGAAAGTAAATAATAGAAGCAAAAAAAATCAATTTCAGACATACATAGGTAATTATTCCTTTAAACTTAGCTTTTCATTCATTTGAAAAACTTATAAGGAAACCTCCACAAGTTGCCTAAAACTAGTAGCTGCGTGGTTATTGAAATCACCTTGAATTGAGCTTGTACAACTTGCTAGAAAAAACCAGAAATAACGGAAAATTGTTGGATGACCTGCAAGACAGCCTGTATGGCTTGTCTGTGCGACTGTACCGACGTCCACACACCTTTACAGAACTGTACGACACTTGTATGGACTGCTTCCTGCTGCCCGGATTTGCCCCTGCCTGAATCCTTGCTCTCTCTCTCTCCCTCTCTCTCTCAACTTGCTCAACTATTCATGTGTGTTTGAATTCTCTATCTTGATTCGTCTTTAAAGTTTTAGCAGAGACCAAAACCTTAATCTATTTCTGAGATTACTCCTAGTCTAAGTCATGCATGCATGAAATACACTTTTTACACTCAATTGTTACAAATAAGACTTTCACTTTTTAACTAAAGTGAATTACAAAATATAATTTACTTTTCCTAAATAGAATTACTTTTTGAAAATTACTTTTCGAAAATATCTCGAACTACTTCCCACATGCTGACACATAACCTGTGTGGAAGTTCCTGTCTGAGCTATAATTCTCAACAACCCTCAAGTCATGTGCTTCTAGGTGGTTTGGCCTTTCTGGTTCTCGTCTAGTGGACTTGGTTCAAATATGTGTTATATTTTTATTTTGTTTTGTTCTCTTTTATATTTTTGTTTCATCTACCTTGTTATCGCACAATTTGTGCTTGTCCAAAGCCCAAGACAAGTAGATGAAATTGGCATAACAACAATAAATCCCACCACTGTCACCTCAGTGAGAAATCCCCACTTTTAGGGATGGATGAAGTCCCCACTTTTAGGGATGGATGAAGGTCCAACCCAAGGGAGGTGTCCCCGATGACCTAAAGGGCTGGGTAGACTAAGGATATGGTTAAGATATACCCCCCTCTCACTGGTCACCCAAGTCAAGAATGTCTATGTCCGAGAATTTGAGGCAAACAAGAGTAATTGGTGTACCTTCCCGGAACAAGAACAATATAGCATGTATATAGCAATTTCCAAATACAATTATGATAATAGGACCCCAATAGACAATAGACATTTCAATTATATGATGGCTGAAACAAAATTACAGTTAGATGACGGTTTATAACAGCCAAGAGTAAATTGTAACAGCCACAAGAATTAGTGCTCAGAATTGCAAGAAAAGATAGTGAAAATTAAGCATATATTAAGTGGATTATTTAACAATTGTCACAAGCAAATTCTGAGTATGTTAACTATGAGTTAGATTAGTGTATGCAGAAAATTACAGCAGTTAGTATGGCTGTAGCAATGTTTTGCAACAGAAGCAAGTAGATTAGTAATTTATGCTAGGCTAGGGTTAGAGATAGTTAGTAAAAGCTTGAGATAATGAAGTTTGAGTGTTTGTTTGATCAATCCTTCACAAAAGCAATAGAAATCAGCGCCTTTTGGGCTTATGGAGTCAATTACAACAGCAACAAATAACTTGGAGAGATAAATGATAATAATGGTCTAAGGATGGAGATATAAAGTCTTGAGGTGTTGGCACTTCAAGGCCTCAAGCTTCTAATGTCAAAGATGGAGTCTTAGCTAGAGTGCAAGCTCTTTTGGGCTCTAGCGAGTTCCTCTTCTCCTTGGACACTAAAAAAAATATTTGCAACAAGCTCTAGAACAAAACTTTTAAAGTGCTAGCGCTTTTAGGGCTTTAGAAGTCTATCTAGTCAAGATCTTCTTAGCAATTTTGACAAAATGCAAATATAGAGAAAGGAATAAATACCTTATGCTCCTTACTCCTAGGGTTTCAAGCAAGCAATTTCATAATCTTCAACATGAACTTACTCCTAGGGTTTCAAGCAAGCAATTTCATAATCTTCAACATGAAAAAGTAAAATATACCATAAACATTCCAAATATGAGATGAGAATTGCAGATTTTACTTACTTCACCAAGAGTAATCAAGCATCAAAACCCTAGTTTGCATAAATTTCACCCAAAAATAATCCAAGAAGCATCCAAACCAATCCTCCAAAAGGTGTGCACTAGTAATTTCAGCCAATAGCTCCAATAGGGTGAAAATTTCAGATCTACCTCCCTTGTGAGAGGAGTCTTATGTCTAAAAATGAATTTGGGAAGGTGTATTTATATAACCTCTCCCCTAAAAATATCAATGAAAAAATAGAAGGGTCGACCTTAACATTTTTCCCTTAAAATTCAATAAAATTACATCAAAATATCCCTTAAAGGGTGACATCATGCTCTTCTAGGGTGACCTAAGGCTCCACAAGGTGATACTAGGCTGGAGAAGTGTGGCGCTAGGCCTCCAAAGGCCACTCATCACCATCACACGTGCCAAATGTCACATCCCAGACTTCCGTCATCATCTCCATCAAGCCCTAGTGATGTCATGGGCTACAAGGGTGATGTCCAAGCCTCCAAAGGCTAGCGTCCTAGTGGGAGAAGGTGGGAGCCCATCATCTGCCATGCTAGGGTGCCTCCCAAGGAAACGACCTCATTCTTCACTGTGCAAATGCTAATCACCAGCCTGCCCCAAAGGTGGGGTCTCTGCATCCATCTTTGGGCTCCAAAGCCTCATGAAGGTTCGAATGAGGTCATCACCTCATGAATACCTCTCCACTAGGCAAGTTCCTGCAAAGACAAACATATACGCCCTCTAAGGGTCCATAAGTCACAAGAATCATGGCAAGTAAGCCACATCTAATAATCAAACCATCCAAACATGTGCATCAAACTTCCCTTTTCAAACTAAATAGATGCTCAAAGACCTTATACAATTTGTCAAATTTAGGTGTGGGAGGGGTGTCAAGGCATCCTATTGGGTCAGTCAATCCCCAAGTCCAACTTGTTTTCTGAGAGAAACCTATCTAAGCCATGTGTGAATATGAGGTGGAGTGGGGTAAGACTTTCGGGCATGGGGTTCATGACATACAAGAGTTCGTATTGTCTCATTTATGAGTGCCTTTGTAGAGGGTGTGCTACACCTTTGTTTTCAATGCAACCTTTTTCCAAGCCCATTTATTTCCATTGATTAATTAAAGTCCAAAACAATTTGGTACTATAATACATGGAAAGAAAAGAGTACCACAACGTCACTTGAAGCTAGAGGTACACGGAGTGCCATATGCATGGAAAGAAAGGGACACCACATATCTGTACACACCTCAACAATCGGGACATCTATATAATGTGAGTTTGCTTTTGTAGGTTTTTCAATTCTTTTAGGAGAAACATTTCATTGTTCTCAAGACCTCTTGGGCGAGTATCTAGAAGGCTATGATTTGTCTTTTATCTTTTACCAACAACATTTCCCTCTGGGCCTTAAACCCCTTCTTCCCATGAAATGAGGTACAATCCCTTCTCGGGTTAGTGCACCCGAAAATCCCAAAAGATGAGGAGATGAAATGGGATAAGTATGGAAGGTGATAAGTATGATCGAGAGTAGTACGATGACTCTTCAAGGAACCCTCCAGTAGCACCCTATTCCCGAGGGTGACCAACTTACTAGGACGGAATGACACTCACCATGGTTAAATAAGGAAAAGAGTATAATTTCCAAGCAAACGTTCTGTNTTTGCAACATATTCAAATGCTTCAATTATTAGGGTGACACTTACCATGATACCGGACTTATTACCTCATGAAGCAAGACCTGCTGTCCTCTGGGGCCAGGCTGGTGTGGTGGATGTTGCTTTGCTGTCGGTGATGTATGGTGGTGCATCTATGAATAGGAGGGGCCCTGCAGGGCTACGCTAGTCAATCTGGCTCTCGACACTCCATGTCTGCTACCTGTGGGCCTCGAGACATGATCTCCTTAGTTACCTCTAGTATGAGGGGGTAACATACCTTGTTGTAAAATATTTCATAGGTGACTTGGTCAAAGAGATGGTTAAGAGACTTGGTCAAATATGATTACTTTCCACCAATTTTATACTCTTGTATATATCTAGTGAAATATATTTTACAAATGGTACATTTACAGAAATCTCCTTTGTACTTGCTTTCTTCCTTGTGTGAGTATATGCATTGCTGTCTAACTTTGCGCATACAAAATTGCCCCACGGGAAAGGATATCATTGTATCTTTAAGACCTCTTTTCTCTGGAGGGAGACTGCAAATATTCCAGGCTATTAAGGTTAGACCCCCTTTCCCCCTTGTTTTCCCCACGGGAATCTCAAAGGAATTTCCTCCAGTTTTTTGAGTCTCCTTCCTGTATGAAAGAGATGGGAGTAAAAGATGTGACCTACTCCTAAAATTAATTCTAGTATTTTTATCTTAGCATAATGTCTTGTCCAAAACATTTTTGTAACCGGGCTCTGAATTTACTCTAAATTCATCTCCATTTCTTGGTGAAAGATCTATTTCAAAGAGAATCCCCAAGTATTGTATTGCCTCGCCTGGCTGGATAAAGAATATGTAATTCTTCTTATGCTTTGCAACACTACTTTTTGTGCAACCCTTCAATGGCAACATGGATTTGTATATGGCCAAGCATTCACTGTTAAGAGTGCTTCTCAGTCATTCATTTCTTCACTTTTTATATTTCCAGACACTCTTGGAGAGATTAGCACTTATTATGTCGCAATATATATTTTCTCTTAATGGGAAAAATGCCTAGATACAGCAATAAAAGGCCACCAATAAGGATCAAAAGGACCTGTAATCAATGGCAAAATCAGTATGACAAGACCACCAATAAGGATGCTACCTCTATATTTTGTCCTTTGTCACCATTATTTTGACAAATTAGGTGGTCATTTAAGGTGAAAATATGAAGTTGACAGGATTATGTACCAGTACTATGTGATTGTAGAAGTATCCCAAGTTATAATAGAAGGCAGTCATAAGAGCATAGGTCCAGACTGAGCGTGCATTTTGCTAGTTGTGGACATTTTTGCTTTCTCTGTTAATTATAACTTATAAGGTCATTTGATTACCAAATGCTCTGGAAAGACGAGCTTCTCTTCAAGTTGCAAATTGCAATATATGTTTTTGTTAATGTAAGAAGGGAAAATTAATAGGTTCATTTGTTTTGATTAAGAACTCGTCGGGTTACCTATTAGTCTGGAAAGAAATCAACTTTTTTCAAAATTGCAGTGCATGTCATTGTTAATGTAAAAGGGAAAGCTGATTTGATTATGAGTTCACTGGAAAGAGATTGACTTTTTCGAGTTGTGATAAGCCACGTTAACATTAACAGGATAAAAAACATTTGAGTACATAAACAGAAGTGCACCAATAAAGTTGCTTTGGATCCTTCACCATATGATTACTTGAACAAATGCCCTAAATGTACCTAAATACTCTGATACCTATATCATGCATGTATTGTCCTGTAATTACTATTAGTGTGAAAAATAAAATAGTCTTCGAAGTTGCAACATATAAAAGAGGTTGATGTGGCCATGTACCCTTCTGGTCAAAGCCAAAGCAATGGATAAATAGTGCAAAGGAATGTTTGTCTTACCAATGAAGCATAAGTACAAAGAAAAGGGATGAATAAATGCTTCACTAAGCTGTACACTTCTAAGCTTATTTTTTTGTTCATGTCTGAGACTCTGCAAAAGGTCATATCTTTGAGGCAGCGCTTACTGTAAGAACACTGATTTGATTTATCCTCTCAAAGCCAACGGTGAGAGAAAATCAGGGATCTCATCTGCGAGTAGTCTTATTGTTCCTCAGATGTTCTCGCTATTTCCTAGTCCTAGCTTGTCAAATCCCCAGTGATTGTATTTAATTTTCAGTCTGTTATTAAACAACCTTGGAATGCAATCAGTCCATTGTGGTTTCTTTCCTCTTCTGTGATATTGACATAGTGGTTTGCAACTCCTTCACCATACTTGGTCAATCAGTGAACTTCTCCCTAATATACCAGTAGATACCTCCTGATTTACTGTATGAGACCTACACTTGCTCTGCTTCCATGCAATAACCTTACATATGTATTTGTAAGATTAATGCAGTAATGATATCAATAAAACCTTTTCTGAATTCCCACAGAACTATTATTCGGCCTTCAGACTAACAGTAACCATTAGATCTGCAGATCTACGGTGGGGATTGGGTTAATGATACAACGTAATGCCAAGTTTCAAACACAGTCGGATTTCAAACAGTCAACAAGGTGTATTCTATATGATTACGGGTCTGCCAAAAGTAGGGTCCACCACCGCACCTTTTAATCTCTGCAATGAATACAAGCCCTCCGATTCCAGATTGGATTTCAAACTTAAAAAAATACCGTGTTTGATTTGGATTACGGGTACAGGTCCCGATGTTAAACCATGTGCGTCTACCTTCTCTGCAATGAGTTGTGATCGTCGATCTTAGCCTTAGATCGATTTTAAACCACACGATTTCCAGATATGATAATGCTGACACAGAAGTATTTGACAGAGAATTCAGATTTAGAACAGAGCTTCGATTTACTAAATTCAATCACAGAATATACTTACATTCATTCCACAGTGAATTTGGATGAGCTCCTGGCATGAATCTATAAGAAAAACTCAGATATCTTGCTACCAGAGATCAAACAGATATACACAATCGGCTCCAAGAGTGAGAGTTTCCAAGTGAAATTCAATTTCTTTTATTGATAATCAAAGATTTATCAATCTGTTCCACATCCTAAGCTTTTCCTCTCAACTCTCGATCCTCGACTCTCGACTCTGAACACAAGAGCCTCGATCGGCTTAAATACAAACAATTTCGGTTTTCTCAGATCCACTATGTTTGGATCGAATTACATTAATCCACCCTAGATCCTACAATCTAGCCTAGAAATCGAAACAACTTCTATTCTCTGTTACAAAGAAGGANNNCTAGCCTAGAAATCGAAACAACTTCTATTCTCTGTTACAAAGAAGGATTCAAAATCCTTGTTCCATTATTTGGTTTGACCTCTAAATTTAATTAAAACAGCAAAAATAATTAAGAGAACCAACTCTCTTTGGTAAACTTGATTTTGGCTTCCAAATTAATGATGATTTTGTTCTTTGAGCTCATGCTCCTGCATCAAAGATCCACAAGAAAGCTAACACTACTAGGATTGTGATTGAGTAGTTAGCCAGGAGCCTTTCTAACGAGAGTTAGAGGTATGAACCTCTTTGACATGGTCACTTCGAAAACATGAGAAGTCTGATCAATTTAATCCCAAAAATGATTATAGTGTACTCATTAGATTTCTATATACTCGAACACAAAGATGTTGCATGTTAAAAGCATACGAAGTTTCTTCTTCTTTAGAACTGATAGTATTGCACCCAAGTGATTGTAAGTAGGCCTATGCTTGTTTTTGTGCATTCCTTAGCTCATGAGTCATATTGACATAAGGTGCATAAATGATTGTATTGGATTCCATCCAAAGTAAAACGTCTCCGACAGTAAATAAGTTGTAACTTTACAACTTTGTAGAGTTCTTAGTATGATAATAGGATTAGAATTGTACCTGTAATCAGCATCATTAATAATTATTTTATCATTGCTTGCACTTAGTATGTTAGATTAATAAATAGCCATTCCCAAGTGGACACAAAAGGTGACCTGAAATGAAGGTGGCATTTCAAAGAAAACATTTAGATTGCTTTACCAAATACAAATGGATTGAAGTAAAGGAATCTCATAATTGAATATTTATTAAATTGCTTTTTCTCTTTCAAATTCACAGGCATTTTCTCAGTTATTGCAAGCCCCTCAAGATGAAGCCGATTCAATACTTAAGGAGCGATTTCCCATGCCACGCGTAGTTGTCTGTGACCAACATGGGTCACAGGTAATTTACTAATTTCTTTTCAATTCTTGTTTTTCTTTCTTCTCTGGTATTTCCATTTGATGAATTTGCTTCAGAAGGTAGTATTTCCTTTGTATTCTTCCTTGTTAGAGTGATTTTATTCTCTGCAATTATCTTTACATCATACAAATGCGCAGGCACGGTTTTTGTTGGCAAAGTTGAATCCTTCTGCAACTTACAATTCAGATGTGGGGCCTCCACCGGGAGGAGATATAATTTTTACGGATGATGTGAGCTTTCAGATCTTCATGGAGCATCTTCAAAGATTGTCTGTTCAGTCATAGTCACAACCAGTCCATTTCATCAGCATCATATAAAATTTCATCATATAAAATTTCTAATTCATTGGAGATCTCTGTAATATACGGGTGTTCAAGCATTTGTATTTCAGTATATTATAGATTAGGTTTGGCCTCCTTTTTTTTCACTCCTGTACTACTGCATTGGAATTTTCTAGATATGCCTTTGTTCTTATAGATATGTCAGAAGCTTAGGGTATTGCTAAGTAATTGGTGCCAGGCAAGCTTATTAGATTAACTGGACTTTAGCTTGGGTATAGTGCTATGGAGCACAATTTTGGCTATTGTGTCATCGGTTTGATATTGTGTTTTGATAATCATTGATTAATTCAAGCAGCAACTTGCGCTTTTATTTTGGACTTTGCAGTAGTCATCTTAATCTAAACAAAAGGTAAGAATTTCTACAGCTCCTAGATTTGATTTCAAAACGAAAACCTACAGACTAGAATCAATATTGGAGCTTAAGCAATGGCACCATTTTTAGCGTCTCTTTTTAACATTCACGAGTTTGAATTCTGATATAAGACACTGTATAAAAAGTAATTTCAAGGTAAAATAGTTATGATGACTTCATGTTAAAAATGAATCAATCTCTATTTGAGTGGGAAATAATCAAGATATGCATGGTTCATTGTTCCAGTTGTGGGTGCAGGTACAGATGCTGGTGCTGGTCCCGATGTGGCAGAGCCATTTTCGAAATCCATGTTTGTTTGGGTTTGGGGGTGCATGCCATGCATGCATACATACATGAATGTATGCATATACCATTGAAAAGTTAAATGTAAAGGTCATTACCATCATTCAAATTCCAAATTAAAAATAACAAAATAGCATACAATTTTGATTTCCTCTAAATGGAAAAGTATCTTATGACTAGTGGAAGCAAACAATGTAGCAAATGTCAGAGGCACGCATTCAATGCTAAGTTGAACAGATACAGAAACATGAATGGATAAGGATACAAATTTTGAATGGGGTATGCCAATTTTTTATAAAATCAAGATACAATATATATATATATATATATATATATATATATATATA
>CBVK0100437659.1:0-11446 GCA_900067695.1 Picea abies | reverse complement strand
TTTTCGGCACCTCATTTGGCCAAAAAATGAAGAAGTTAGGCCTCCTGCCATTTTCCTCCTTCAAGCTTGTGGTCTCTGGTTCACCAAAACACACTCCTGTGTGAGTAACCTAGCTTCTGGACGTTTCCCGTGCCTAAACCCAGCACACGCGCGCATCGCAACAAAACATGCAAAAATGTAGAACAGTTAGAGAAATAATCCCCCTAAATGCGGAGGTGTTGGGTGCATGGGGGGCCATGTGGCCACATCCCAACACTAAAATAGGGCATGTTTGCATGTTGCTTGAGGGATCGACACGTGTCCAGGTGTGCAAGTGTTATAACCATTTGAAAATCCGTTTTGAATCCATGCAAAACTGTGTGGCAAGGATCATATGGGCGCACGCATAGGAATGGCAATACACATATAATAAGAAACATATTTTTGGTGTGTTGGCAGGGCGGCCTTTTCTAAATCTTTTCCATACGATGGGAGAGGTCTAGGGTTCGAACCCCACAGACTCCACATAAAAATTTTAACCACCAACAACAGTGTGCCACGTGGTAGCCCATGCCTGGGCCACGTGGCACTACCCAATTGTTTAAAAATGCCATGTGTCAAAGGATGATTCTCCCACATCGAATCTCAGTTGTCCACTCAGCACCTTCCACGTCATCACCTGCCACATCAGCATGGCCAATCATCACCTGCCACGTCATCACCTGTACAGACTGTACAGTCAACATTTTTTTTTGCATATTTGGTAAATCGAACAGAACGCGATATCTCACTCATCCGATGTCCGTTTGAACCCATTCGAAGTGCATTGGGTTCATGACAACGAGGCCTATGCACATTTTCGTTTTGAAACAATTCCAAGCACTTTGATATTTGGGCTAAATTTGACCCCTGGTCTAGATTCTGATCACTAAGAAACTAGATCAAATTTACCCAAAATAGAAAGTCAAAACTAGATTCAAAAAAATAGGAACAGATCCTATTTAAGGGGTCAAACCCTTATCTTGAAAGTATTTGACAGTTGTAGTGATCTTTAGATGCTGATGGATGAGGTCGAAAATGCCACCTTGGCAAACAAGTCATATTTTGCCAAAAATAGATAAGAAATGTATATCTTCCTCGCGCTACTGACAACTCCAAAACTGAAACAGAGCAATAAAACTAGTGCTCTAAATCATGATCATCACTTAGGAACCTTTCTCGTGCCAACTGGAACAACAAAACTTGGATCTATGCAAAACGAGTGACTTCCTGCCCTTCCCTGTGCTTTCGGTGGCTAAAGAGCCAAAATTCTAACCTGTAAGCCACCGAAAGCCCTGTTTTTGGCTGCTAAGGATGCCTGTGCTAGCCCAAATAGCCACTGAAAAGGAAGGCTTTGTAAGCCACCTTCAAAATGTCAAAACTGTATTATCCAAGCAGGCTTTGTAAGCCACCTTCAAAATGTCAAAACTGTATTATCCAAGCCTCGTGATCTTCAAGGTTGTTCATTTAGAGCTTCTACAACCTTAAAAGCTTCTTGATCTTCTGTGATGATGATTGTTTTGGCTTGCTGGTTGATGCTTCATCAATCTGCAGCTTTTGATTTTTATCAGGTGTTGGGGAACCCAAGGCTTCATGCTCTGTCATCTGATCTCCATCTATGGCTGCATCTGGAAGATCTTGCTCTAGAGTTGTTTCTTCATGCTCTGTTTATGCATTTAATTTTCTTTTGCATTTTCCTTTCATTATGTATATGTTTTCCCCTCCAAGACTGCATGTCCCAATCTCCAAGAGATAACACACCATAGAATCTACATCATCATTAAAGATACTGTGAGCCTTTGTCAACCTTCATAACTAAATCCTACAAACAAAACTGTGTGAATACTTACAAACAAAACTGTGTGAATACTCCTCGGGGCTCCTCCTAAATGTTGCACACAATTTATCCTTCATGTAGGCCTCATAAGCATGAAATTATTAGTACCAAACATCAATAGAAATAAATCTGGCTAAAATTACGAGTAAGAAAAGCAATCTGTGGGTTCCAAGCGTTGCTAGAAATGCCTTTTTCCAGTGCAAACTGTATCTGTGACTTGTATAAATTCTGGATCTTCATGTTCTGAGTTGTTCATGATTGATAATTCATTGAACTGAAAAATATATTTGTTGTTGGCCTTCGAATCAGAGATTGATTTGGCTAACTCGGGGCAGCTTGAACACAACGAGAAGCTTGGTCGAAAACCCCAACTATTTACAATCACTTCTTGTACGCTGAGTAGTTTTATTAGAGAAGCTTGGTCGAAAACCCCAACTATTTACAATCACTTCTTGTACGCTGAGTAGTTTTATTAAAACGTGGATGTTCTGCCTCCATAGTCAAAAACTTCGCCAGGCATTTTGCATCAAAATGCTTATGATCACAACTTCTTTGACTATGCCTATTACAGTAAAATTACTGCGCTGGTTACTACGAAAGGTGAGGTCTGTAACTGTTTAGCTTCCATCTTTCGAATCTTTCTCTCCTCTAGATATCTCCGGGGCTTTACATAAACCTTCTTGTGATTCATCACTATATTCTGCAATATATATGAATATAGATGCCATTGGAAAGACTGAACAGGCAACATTGAAATAACTCTGTCACAAATTTCTCATTATTGTGACCATGGATGTGAACGATCTGTTGCTAATGAGTCTTGAAACTCTGCAGTCTCCTGTGCTTCCACCACTCCAACATCGAAATTACATTTTGTAGTTCTTTATACCTATCTATCACATTTGCAGCATGAAGCATCATTTGACACCTTCTTGGTCGCAGGCTTAGAGTTCTTGATCTACTATTCTGGCTAAATGAAACCCCAAGGCGATATGCCTGATCCAGAGTAGCAGAGAAACTTTGATGTAAATCCACCTGTTTGTAAATATCCTCGTGGCTCTACTTCATGGCTTGATGCCTCTTAACTGCCNNNATCCTCGTGGCTCTACTTCATGGCTTGATGCCTCTTAACTGCCAACGCTCCGAAAATGCAGATATTTTCACCAGAAGACACTACCGCGATCTTGGAACCTGAATCTTTGAGGTCTTGGTAGCTTGTGAACTTGACACCTGTGTTAAGTTTTAGTGTTGACCTGTGGCTTGCCACAAAAAAAAAATAGAAAGTGTCCAAGTGGTATTTCTCAACATGGATAGTTTGGCGTGCTCATTCATTTGGGTGAATCGCCAGCTGTATTTCCCAAAGCCCAAACAACCTGTTCTCTGACATTATCACTTGCAACACTAAGAAGTTACACAAACTTAGGCACATCTCCATGATCAATCACAACATTGATATGCTCTGAAGTTCCTGACGCAATATTTATCAAAGCCCAGGCCGCCTCAAACTGAAATTAAGGGAAATCGTGCCTTGCAAGAAACTCTACAAGTCGAGGGACCACACCGACAACAATAACTTCCTCAATTTGGAGGAATGCATTAAATAGATAGAAGCTTCCTGAATTAAGTTGACGCTTCCAATTTGAAGTAGGATCATCAGACTAGACTCTTGCTACCATTCCAGGAAGATTCTCCAACCTCTTGTCGACATCGTCAGAGTTTCCCTGCTAAAGGAAATTTTGTGTTGCCTGCAGCTGGATACCCAAACTATTATCTGATCAAGCGCTTGACACCTGCAATCTCCAGCATCTGGCATTTCTGCATTTTATTTTTATATTTGTTCAAGGCTGCATATCCCACATATGTTAGGCTTTGTGTGGTTTGTACTTGACAAGTAACTTGGTTGATGAAATCCATGTGTGTTATGGATTAGGACACTTCTAATACACACCATACTTTTTGGAGAATTTTGCTAGAAAATGTAATTTTTGTTTTAGGAATATAAAAGGCATAAAATTTAGGGTTACATATTAATTATTTTTTATTATGCAGGTTATTGGTAAATGATTGGATTTCAAGGTAAAAATAATGGTAAGAGCGCGTTGAGATTTGATAAAGTAAATTTCAATGGAAGAATTATGACCTTGCCCAAAAAATTTTAGAAATGAGCATAAAAAGTACAATTTGAGAAAACACTCTAAAAATACCAGTGTATTTTTAGTCGCTGACACCATCACTAAACAACTCTTCTAAAAAAATATTTTTTGAAGGTGTACGCGCCTTGTACCACCACTGTCCACATACACATGCTTGTTGTACCACTATAGCTCGTGTACACTCACAAAAAGCGCGAAAAATGAAAATTGCAAAGGGATACCAGTTTTGGGGCCATTACCTAACCATTTGACCACCCATAGCCAGTGACCCCAACCATTACTATATTTTTGGCCTATAAAAGAAGGTGTTGGGGTCCCATTCCAAAGAGAAGCATGAGAGCATAGAAACTCTACCCATTTCAGTATTCCCCCTTTGCCCTAATATTTTGCAACCTGTTGACGGGCGAAATTGACCGTCCGTCAACTGGGAGAGTGGAACAAATATTTATGATGGATCTGTGCAACGCGGGAAAATTTTGGGGGATGGAAAAAACATTTTGAGTTCTGTTGATGGGCGAAATTGACCGTCCGTCAACTGGGAGAGTGGAGCCGGTCCGGGGTTGTCTAAATAACCCAAGCCATTTGGAATGGACCACGGTCCGGGGTTGTCTAAATAACCCAAGCCATTTGGAATGGACCACCCTGACGATTTTAACAGCTCTGTTGGCCGCTCTAAGGTCTTTCAAGAAAACTAAAGAGAGAATTGATCTGAGCTAAGTAATCTAAAAGAAACTAAAACTAAATAAAACTAATAAAACAAACTGAAACTAATCAAAACTAAATATAAACTAGCTAACTATCATATATACAAACTACTAATTACCATTGTAATAACTCAAATCAACTATCTAATTATCAACTACAATATTTCTTATTCACAAATGTACACTTTGAACAACCTACAGATTTAATTAAAACCTGCAAAACTCATGTATTTTCTGCCCTAAGACAACCAAGAATCTCTTTTTGATTTTTATATTTTATGAAAAAGAAATAAACATTAATGAAATTAAACAATCTAATATAAATCTAATTAAACTACTATCTATATTAAACTACTTAATGAAAACAGTAAACAACAAACTAATTGACCTGGAAACGCTCCAAGTCTGCCATGTGTATGATGACTTCTAAGCTGGTCGGAGGAGGAAACTCGCACCGTTTTAGCCATTAATATTTTCGTAAACGATCAGCTATGCTACTCCTTGAAGTATTTTATAGGACAAACAGGACATAAAAGAGAGTCATAACAATCTTATGATTATAAATTCCTGCAATAAGGGAAACCTGTTATGCAGAAAACTTATATATAACAATTCAATTTATGAAGAAGACAAAACTATCATTCACAAAATGAATTAACAATTGTTATGTCTTTTATCTATCTAGAAGAAACAAGATATGTATAACAGTGATCAAAATTATATCATTTGCATTTGATTTAGATAGCTAAAGTAGTCATAAACCATAAGCAAAGTGATATACAAAACTTGAAACAAAATGTTGATATATTCAGAAGCTAAAGCTATGACAAAACATCAATTCTGCTCCAGTCTGTAATAGAACTCCATATCCGTGTTCTCCCACGAATGAGGATGATGATTATTACAAAAATCATAAGTATATATAGGTCTCTTCACAAGGTAAAACTTCCTTGTGGATAATATCAAAATGAATTACATAATCTGGGAAAAATCCCAAAAAATCTTCTAAACTAAGCAAATAAAATGCAAGTGAAATCTGTGAAACATCCCCTATCTGCTCATCATATCTACTGCCAATTCGAATTTACCTGCAATAGAACACAAATATCAAATTAGAAAGATATTTCATTAAGAAAACAATAAAAAATTGATTCTACAGACTTAGCTACAGAATCATTTGATTCTGTAGCTAGTCAAAAATAGCAAACAGGACCAGATAGCAATCAAATGAAATCAAAACCAATCATTTTTTAATAATCATTAAAAACAAATTACTAATGATTCAATTGAAATTATCATTCAAATCAAACAATATAAAAAATGAATGCAATCGGAATAGAGTAAAGAATGCTCTGTTTTCAGTTACCATGAAACATGGTCAAACCTTGACAGGCCTATTTCGTATCAAACGAAATTAAGCAATGAATCAAGTCATATGAGATACGATGTGATCATAATCAATAAAACCATAATCAAACAGAATCATGAAGATATGATTTGCCACAACATAATTATAATCGATACTATTGAACACAAAATAGATTTGTTACAGCTGTAACAATATGCATAAAGTTCATGTCGTTTAAATCAACAGTAAAGATAGGTAGGCTATAGAGATTATGCATAAAATTCATTCTTTTGTGATCGAATTCCAATATGGAAGGCTGTTACGATATATTGAAAAAGAAACATGCATAACAATATTGACCAAAAATCGACATAGGTTTTGATTGCTGGGTGTTACATAATCAAGATCCAACGACAACAGTGATAACCATAAGTTGGGCAGCCATCAAATAAAATTGGGTTTGAGTCAAATATAGAACAACTCATCATCCTGGGCATGATTATTTCCATTTTACAAATCCATTCGTAACTGAATATCCATTGTCATTCCAATTCAAGAGAGAAAAGGGCCGATTGGCCACAACGAATTGACTGGCCAGGACTTACATGACTGTTATGATTTGTGTTACTTCAAGATATAAAACAAAACCATTTTTAAACATAATCCAAACCATATCCAAGCTGGCCAAAGTTATATTCAAATAAAACCGTAAAAGATAACCATCGTTACATATGTGTATCATAACTAATTCGGATTGTAACATAGATCATGTTCCAAAATTTGAAATGCAAAACAACTTGTCTATAATAGATGCAACAGAACATTCAATTGCAACCGATTTAAAACAATCAAATCCATAAATAGAATCGACACCAAATCTAATTAAAACTTTAACGATAACGAAAATTGATTTATCTAAACAAAATTATATACAACAGTGCATTCTTGTGTGACAGAGCAGGTCAAAGATGTACATTGAGTTTGTGAATATGTCATATAAATGGCTGAGAGTCATACCAGCGAGGTTGCTCTGGCTATGCCAGTTTTGAATTGATGATTGTTGTAGTTGAATCAACGTTTTTAAATAGAATTGAACCTGTTGTTCTTTGTTTCTTGTCAGTGGGTTGCAGCTTTGCGTTATGACTGGTGAGTTTTGCCACCTGATCCTCCAGAGCATGAATTATGGATTGCAATATCGACACATCTAGGTAGTATCTTTCCAACCATAATCCACACTGATCACATGGTGGAACAACTGGTCGAGCAGGAGAGGGTTTCGTCGAGTCATCGAGGGTTCCACGAGGCATTTCAATGCCTGGGAAATTGGGATCATTCTGCAAATAGGGCGGTAGGTTTTTGACAAAGTCGTATGAGGGTTTTTCACACAGTCCTTCTGAGTAGGGATACTCGTTTCCAAGGAAACGTTCAATCTCCAAGTCAAAATCTTTGCTGACCATGATAGGCTCAGGATTAAAAGGAATTTTGGGTTTATTTCTTGCCATGTGAGAGATTAACCAGGCATTTTTCTTGCCTTTAGTATTTTCATTAGGTTTAGCTTTAGGCTTTTTGGCTACGGGTTTAGCAATTTCGACCTGTTTGGTCACAGACATGGGCAAGTTCATAGGTGATTCGGGTAGAGGTTTGGGTAGCAAAACATTGTAAGTCACAGGGGGGGTATGGTTGCTTTCACTCACCACAGGTTTATCAAACTATGGTGGGATTGAGTCCTGAAAGTTATTCTGACTGAGAAAATCACCCAACAATCATGACGTAACCCCAACTCATAAACCATAATCATTTTAATTAACCCATAATGGAAGAGGCTGGTATCGGCCTGGCTATGTTTGTACCTCTTAGCCATCTTAAACAGACTTCTATGAAGGTAGTGGGGCATATTAAGCTCGTAGCCTATAAAAACCATCAATAGACGAAGGTTATACAAGAAAATGAACTCGTACCTGCCCTTGCAAGTAATGAATTGCTTGGTTATCATTAGTAGGTCATGCCATCGTTGTTTCAACATATTTGCAGGCAAACCTTTTTCGCAGGAATTCACCATTCGAGATTGGAAGAGCAATGTCCATGGGACATCTTCCACCTTGCAATTTTTCGACCACTTCTGTCCTGTAGCAGGCAGACTGGTTGCCGAGCTAAGAAATTGTTCATTAATTTCCAGTTGCACATCCCCAACCTTGGCTCGACAGCCATCGAAGGTTAACGCAAATTGTCGAGCCACGCTAGGGTTATAACCATCGAATTTTCTTATGAACGGGATCCATCCAAACTTCTCCAGGTCGTTATAAGTGCCATCGAACATCAGCAATGCTTGGCAACCGTTGGGCTCGGCCCTTACGACTGGAGCCATGGCTTTTGTGCATAGTAGGGTTTGAATTGAGAAATACAATACACAGGGTCGAAAATCGCTACGGTTAATAGCTGCAATGCTAAAAGGGGAATGGATTAATTGTATGCGTGCGAAGGTGGTGGGATTACCACCACCATGCAGGATAATAAAGGCACAGTACAGTGCTATTCCATCCACCATAATATCGTTTAAACCATATGAATCGGCCAACCCGACACCTTGGGCGGTGGATCATTGTATTAACTTGCCATACCATATATTATATCAATGCGCCATTGCATAAATTACAAACAATACTCCAAGTAATGATCCAAATCATAAAATCAAAACCCAAAGTTAAATGTTTATCCAATCGTGCAATCGCATAAGTTCAGACCATTAAATGAAACCAAAAGTTTACCCGATCGTGACTTCATAACTCCAAACCTTTGCCATTCAACATGAAATCGAAACTCATATGCGCTTATAGCATAATATACAATCAAAGTTTTATAAAATCGACAAGTCAAAGGTTTATGAAAATAAGGATCACATCACATAAAACTAGATCAAACATGATCCTTATGAAATCAAATATAACCCATAACTGAATATACTCAAAGTCTTATTAATCAAAATGCACATTCAAAGTAAGAGTATATAAATGGACATAGTTTGAAAGAAAACCACTTCAGCCACTTAATATCAAACCAAAGTTAAGTGCCTTTTAGAATATCAATGAGAAGATGATGATAGTCCAAATAATGATGGAGGAGTTTTCACGCTTCCAGTCGTGAAAACTCAATCGAAACCAATTTGCAAATGTCGCATGAAAATAAAAATGTCTTCTGTTCGCAAAATGCAACAGAAATTTGAAGTTCAAGAGACATAGGTGTAGGCATCTTTTAGAGCAATTGAAAAAATTGAATTGGCTGCCAACAATGGTGACACACTGGGAGAAGCAATTATCTCTGTCAAAAGAAATGAATTCAGATCAGGACAACAAAGAAAAAATACGACTTAAAACAACAACCAAAAAATCGTACCAACATCATCATTTACTATCTTTTTCAGCGATGTTTCAAAAGATGCAAACCAATAACAGTCTTAAGGTCAGCAAGTCATGATTTTTATGATAAAATCTTCAATACCGTTGGCATGGCCATTGTTGCCAGCAGGCATCCATAGCCTCGACAGGGTTGCCATTTAACCCACTCGGACGTCTGTATCCTGTCAAGAAGTTCTAGATTAGAATAAAGGACTTTTCAAAGAGGTTTCTTTATAATTTTATAGATTTTCATTTACCTGACATTGCTTCGCTGCCAGCAGGCCTGTTCAGTACCCCGACGAAGTTGTCTTGGCGCCATGTTTGCATTTACCCACTGCCAGCGGACCTGTTCAGCATCCCGACAGGTTTACAAACACTTCCCACAACTCTTATTAATATTTTTATTTATTTTTTATTTTATAGATAGCTGAGCGGGGTGACACTGAAAAAATATTAATATTTCATCATATTTTTTAGACCTCATCAAAAAAAAAAAAAATTATATACTGTCCTTTATTCAGCTCCATAAATGTTTTATTTCTAAAACAACTTGCTGTGATGGGGAGACATCCTTTTGAGTCATTCCTTTACGGAAAAGGGACAGCATGAAAAGATAAAGATGATCATGACAAGCTTCACTCAGAGATAGAAATTAGTAAACTTCTTTCAAACAACATTTTCCAATATCATTTTCAGAAATATATCACTGATGTTTGTACAATCTTTCAGAAGTTATTTCAACGAAGAGATTTTCTTATGGTCTTTGTCTGAATGGCTCAGTGCACAGGCATGCATATGTTACAAAACACACAAAACTGATCATTCAAATCAAAATAAAAAACAAAAATAAAATGAAAAGAATGCAAACAAAAGAAATATTTACATAATATACAAGGATAAAAATCAAGCAAAGTATCTTTTCAGGACTTGGCCATTCACCGGGTAGGTGTCAAGATGCCCTTCAAGATTCTACAAATGAAAGGAACTAGGACCCAACTTTTCAGCAATCAGAAATGGCCCAAGCCGCAAATTTTGAAATTTGGTGTGTTCACCCTTCCCTTCATGTGGTTTGTCCCACTTTAAGACGAGATCGCCTACTTCAAAATTTCTATCAGAAGCAGAATTAGAATCGAACCATATTTTAATCAGTTGTTGATGTTGATCTAGTTTACGCTTGGCTTGGGTTCTTACTTCTTCTAACTTCATCAAAGCGTTAATACGGCTTTCTAAAGGGGGACATTCTTCTTCTTGAGTTTTTTGTGACAATTGAAGTGAAGGAAGAAGAATATGAGGTGGCAGAATGACTTCTCTGCCATAAACGAGAAAAAAGGGGGAATTACCTATAGCGTCTTTGGGTGTTACTCTATCATCCCACAGTGCATTAAGCAGTGCATTGTGCCAGTTCTTGTGATTTTCAGTCACGGTTCTCTTGATAATTTTGATCAAGTTCTTGTTTGTTGATTCTACTAAGCCGTTACCCTGGGGGTAGTAACTCACGGAATACTTCAGCATTATTCCCTTGTCTAAGGCGAACTCACTCATTTCAAGAGAGGAAAAGTATGGAGCGTTATCAAAGACTAGACAATCAGGGATACCAAAACGGGTGATGATATTTGAGTTTAGAAAAGCGATCACCTGACTTGTGTTAACAGTTCTTAGCGCGGCGGCTTCAGACCATCGAGTAAAGTAATCAGTGGCTGTCACAATATACTTTTGTTGTTGTGAGGATGGAGGGTTAATAGGACCAATGATATCAAGGCCCCATTGCTGGAAAGGAGAATCGACTGAAACAGGTTGCAAGGGGAAAGCTGGTTTTTGCAATCGCCCTGACGCTTTCTGACAAATGATGCACTTATGGCACAAGGCGTGGGCATCCCTAAAAAGTGTTGGCCAGTAGTAACCAACTCTTAAAACCTTATGAGCAGTGGTATCGCCACCGAAGTGACCACCAGCTTCTCCTTCATGCAACTCAAGCAAGACTCTTTCTGCTTCGT
>CBVK0100437658.1:1264-11447 GCA_900067695.1 Picea abies | reverse complement strand
TCCCTCTCAAAAGTGACAAACATGTAATACAACTAGACAAAACTCAAGTCAAAGTCATGGGAGAACTTAAATATGTAATGATTGGAATAGCGATGCATCCTAAGTTTGTGCAGGTGATTGACATCATTGTGGTAGATATCTCAAAAGCTTATGGACTACTATTGAGCCAAGACTGGTCTAAAAAATTGAACGAATACTTTAGTACAGACTGGGATCACCTTTGGCTACCACTAAAGAGGCACAAAAATATGATCAGAATCGATAGGAAAAGGTATCTAAAACATACTGTCACTGACCTAGAAACCTTAAACAAACCCTCATCAATAGATTTCCCTGTGTTAGGCAATTATTTCAGTGACTCCTACTTCAGTTAATTTTCCCATCTCTTATCCAACGTCCCTCTCACCCAGAACTATGAAATGGTGTTTCAAGAGAAATTGTTGATACCGACAGAGAAACCCCTCTTCTGCCAAGAACCTGTGTTAGAAAACTCAGAGCTAGCAACGTGAGAAAAGGAAAGTAATGGGGAACGAGAAGCCTATGCACCTTGCCCACAATGTTGGACCTTATATTTTGATGGATCCAAATCACAAGAAGGGTCAGGGGTAGGGTGCATCCTCATTGATTCTAAAGATAAACGTTGTATCCTATCATGTAGGCTAGAATTTGAGTGCACCAACAACACCGCCAGGTATGAAGCGTTAGTGCAAAGGTTAAAGAAATCCATCGACTTAAATGTCAAAGAATTGAAGGTTTTTAGGGATTCTGAAATTATCATTAGACAAGTAAGGAATACTATACATTGAAATTCCCCACACCTAAAAAGTTATCAACAAGAAGTGCATACGTTAATAGAGAATTTTGAATCTTTCAACGTCACTGTGATTCCTAGAGAAAAGAATATTCTTGTTGATTCCCTAGCCACAACTGCTTCAAGGATATCACCTCTAGAGGATTATGAAGCCTCCTGATTCACTATGGAACTACTCTACAAATGATCAGTTCCTAACAACATTTATAATTGGAAAGTCTTTGAAGGAGATGAACAGATCATAAACTTTCTAACTAACCAAGACAATTTCAAATATTTGGATATTGACGATGAAGTATTCCAAGAGAAATCAGTAGGAACCAATCCTCGGGAGGCCAACCTATTGACAGAAGAAAGTCTCACACAATCTCGAAAGGTATAGTCAATTTGGAAAATCAGTTCGATCTGAAAGAGCGATTTAAGGGACCTAAAAATGAAAAGACGGGTAGCTCATGTCCCCTGCATGAGACTATAAATCTTGAAACCCTGGAAAACCCAAAGAATGTAAACCTCAGTAAGACTATATCTAAGGATGAGAGGAAGGATTATCTCAAACTGTTCAGACAATATCAAGATGTCTTTGCTTGGTCCTATCAAGATTTGAAAACCTATGATACACGCATCATTCAACACACTATCCCGTTAAAACTCGAAGTAAAATCCTTCCAACAGAAGCTCTAAAAGTATGACCCATCCCTGAAACCTCTCATGTATCAGGAATTGAAGAAACTTCTATATGACAAAATCATCTTCTAGGTTAGGCATTCCGTGTGGGTAGAAAATCTGGTTCTGGTGAGGGAAAAGTCTGGAGAAATCCGTTTATGCGTAGATTTTAGGAACCTCAACAGAGCTTCAGAAAAGGACAATTACCTAGTCCACCAATGGAGAAACTCCTATAGACCGTGTCTGGTTCAAAGATTTTCTCTCTACTGGATAGTTTCTCGGGTTACAACCAAGTTCTTGTTTTAGAGGAAGATTGTTTGAAGACTACCTTCCAAACCAAGTGGGGAACATTCACTTATAAACACATGCCTTTTGGGTTAATTAACACAGGGGTGACCTTCCAGAGGGCCATGGACATAGCATTTTGGGGACTAATTAATAGGTGTGTGGTAGTGTATCTAGATGACGTAACTGTTTATTCAAAGAACAGAGAATAACACATCCAACACTTAAATCAAATTTTTGAAAGGTGTAGGAAATACAATATATCCTTAAACCCTAAGAAAACTATTTTTGGCATAGAAGAAGGTAAGCTGTTAGGCCACATTATATCCCAAGCAACGATTTTCATAGACCCAAAAAGGATTAAGGCTATAGCTCAGCTTCCATTACCTCACAACAAGAAGGCTATGCAATCGCTCTTCGGGAAAATCAATTTTGTGAGAAAATTCACCCCCAATTTCACTAAAACTATCAAACCCTTACAAAAAATGATTCGTAATGATTCGTAAAAAATCGTAAGTGGAATGATGAACAAAAGAAGGCTTTCAGCAATATTAAGACTGCAATATCTCAGGCTCCATTGTTGCAAAGTCCAGATTTCAACAAAGATTTCTTCCTCTATACTTTCGCCTCTGACCAATCGTTAGCCGCAGTATTAACTCAAAAGGATGATGACAAGAATGAGGTTCCAGTGTCATTCATGAGAACTAATATCCAAGGTGTCGAACTAAATTACCTTGCTATATATAAGCAGGCTTATGCGGTATACAAAGAAGTAAAACACTTCAGATCTTACATCCTCAAGAACCATACCAAATTAATCGTTCCTCGCCCTATAGTTCGATCTCTATTTACTCAGCAGGATATGGGGGAAAAAATAGGAAACTGGATGGCAGTAGTCCAAGAATTTAATCTAGATATAAAACCAGCTAAACTAGTTAAAGGACAAGGGTTATGAAAACTGGCATCCGAAGCTTAGGACCAAGTAAACGACGACCCTAGATGGGAGAATGAATTGGAATTATGGTGCGGTGAAGATTCATATGTCTCCCTAGGGAAAGAGTCTTGGTATGAGAAACTAACTTATCTCCTCCATCATGGGATGTGCCTAGAAAACCTAAACCCTAGGGAAAGGAGAGCTCTTAGGTTAGAATCCACACAATATCACCTTATAAACTTGGTTCTCTTCTGTGTTAATTATGATGGGGTACTTTTAAGATTTCTCGAACGTAAAGATGCAAACAAAGTTCTGAAAGAGCTCCGTGATGGTCCTGCAGGTGGACATTTTGCAGGAAACACCACATCTCATAAAATATTGAGAGCTGGTTATTATTGGCCTACTCTGTTCAAAGAAGCTCACACATATGCTAGAAATTGTAAGAATTTTCAAGTAAGTGTGGGGAGGGAGAAGAGAGAATTTGTCCCACTTCAACCGGTGGCCATTTCTAGGCCATTTTCACAATGAGGGTTAGATGTCATAGGAGAAATTACACCAATTTCATCAAAACAAGATAGGTAAATACTGATTTCCATAGATTATTTCACAAAATGGGTAGAGGCCATCCCTCTGACTCACGTTAACGAGAAGGTGGTGATCCAATTCATAGAACAACAATTTATCACAAGGTTCAGTGTACCTTATGTCCTTGTTTTTTATAATGGATCTTACTTTTATTCCACCTTATTAACATAATTTTATCTGGACAAAGGAATCATAATTAGATACTCTGCAAACTATTATCCATAGGTAAATGGATTGGCAGAATCAACCAATAAGAACCTAGTAAGAATATTAAAGAAAACAGTTGCAGAAAACCAAAGGAATTGGAATAACTCACTGCAAAATGCATTATGGGACGATTGAGTCACACCCAAAGAAGCTATATGGAATTCCCCATAATTTTTGGTATATGAACAAGAGTCCATTCTCCTGAACGGGATTTATCTTCTATCTCTTCAACTTTCTTAGGATTCCAGAGGGAAGCCCTCATCAGTCATACAACAAATAATTGACACCCTTCTCATGCTAGAAGAAGAAAGGGAGAAATAAAAATCAAGGTTCATAGCTCATCACTAGATAGTGAAAAGGTGGTTTGATAAGCATAAGGCTAAAGAGAATAATTTTGAAGTAGGAGACTTAGTCCTAAAGTGGGACAAAGCAAATGAGCCTAAAGGAAAACATTCTAAGTTTCAGAATCTATGGCTCAAACCTTTCCAGGTGGTCGAAAAGATTGGGTTAAGAATGTATCGACTGCAGATATGAGGGGGGAACTTGACGCTCTCCAGGTGAATGGACAAGCCCTAAAACAATATTTCCATAAAAAAAAAAGATTCTCTGTGTTTATGTTTTCATGATGTTTATTTTAGATACGTTGATTGGGAATTGCAATTTTTTTGTTTTATATTTGGTATTGTGCTTCTGTTCTTTTGAGTATTGTGTTTAGAAATACTATGGTTGAGCTCAAATAATGTGATATGGACAACTTTGTTCTTAACTCATCGCTCACATACAACACAAGAAACATTGAGGAACCTACTGTTGTTTCGAGGGGTTCTCTTTCTAACCTGCGCAAATGAACAAATTTGGATAAATGGAGAAGTGTCTGCCTAGTGGTATGGTGAAACCTTAAAGGGAAAGATGATAAGCTGGAAAGGACTACATGTACCTCAGAGAAAGGGCTAGCAAGCTTCACCTTAACCATTTCATTTTGCAAGTAACAAACATCCTCCTCTACCACTCGCTCAAGGCATTCTGCCAAAATAAAAAATCAACTATATCAAATGAGCACACAGTAGGAGAGGGTATGCAGATAACTCTGTTGGCACTATGGATGCTCACTGGAAGTGGAGAAAGTTTTTTGACGTCGGGGTGACTCCGTTGGGGCTATGGACGCTCCCTGGAAGCAGAGAAACACCATAGCAAGTGAATAAAGGTAACTAAAAGGCCTAGTGCCAATGAATACTTTACTAGAATCTTGTCAAAGAGGACATGAGTCAGGGTTAGAGGAAAATAAGGTGGAATAAAGGTCAAAAATCCAACATGTAGGCATAGATGCATCAACCAGGGAAATTTCAAAGGCAAGGGTAAAAGAGTCTCTGATAAAAAACCAGTTAAGCTCCTAACTAGATTTTGCATCAGCCAAGCTCGAGGAAGGAACATAGATTTTTCTTTCGCCCAGTAAGTCTCCATTTGTTATGCACTCAACACACCCTAAAAAAGCCTATGTAAATTTTTTACTTTTCGGGTACCACTTGATCTTTGCAATGTTTGTTTCGACTCCATTTTTTGTGAAAATGTTTTTCCTATACTTATTATCATGACTCTCATTATCTTTTCAAGTCTGTTTGAAATTATGAAACCCCATGACTTTAAAAAAGACTTAACTCCTGAATAAAGAATCAAAATCCAAAACACTTCATCTGACATACTCATATTTGACATCGGAAGGCATTCAAAGAAGGAAAAGAGACACTCAGGAAACCTCAATCACCGAGCAACAATCCCCATCGACATCGGTAAAAGGAATTTTTGTTTGCGCCAAATTTTTGCATAAAGACATCGTCGATATCCGATTCCTCTTCAGCATATGTAAAAGATGAGGGGAATAGAAGTCAACAAAGAAAGAAATTATATAGATGATAGTTGATACCATACGCGCTTATCAGAATCAGGGAAAACCAAAAAGGATCATAAAGAACATTCTAACCACGCTAAAGAGTTTTCCCGATCATCGATCCCCGAAGTGTTTCGACATCGGGACTCTTTTGAGGAAGCTAGTATGAAGAAAAACATGATAGGTATATCGTCGATCTACGACCTCTAATACCTTTTGGCATCGACAATCCTAGGTTTGTTTTAGAATGCACAACTTTAAAGTAAGTCCCAACCCTGATTAGTACATGCGTTAGGTCACCTATCTTCAATGCCACGTGTCTTTTCCAAATTGGAGAATCGTACGGTCTAGTTTTACACCAAGTCATTCTTGCTTCCCTAAGCCCAAGTCACACCTTTGAGTCAGCTTTTCCATGACAAAATTGTATGATGAGATCGATCGACGTTGGATATTTTGCGAGGGACATCAATGAAAATGTTCATAGTGCATCCTCGATCCCTGATCCATCCACTAAGAAAGCGACACGATGGGACATTTTAGAGTTATATACGATTAGATTTTGTGCATTTAAGGGTCTAATTAATACCAAATCCTGCATTAGTTTCTACTTCATGCTCCAATCAACACGGTCATTTGAAATCACCGATAGACCACATCACCCCTGCACCTCTGTCGTCACCCCATGAAGAACTTAAGTTGTAGAGATTCGATGGAAAATTTGTCTAAATTGCACTCATCACCCAAATTAAATGGCTTATGCGACATGGTAAGTTCATCATTGATTTAAATTCTCTTGATCCATTGTAAGAGGAATCATTCTACACGCAAGGAAATTCAGAGCATCCGGAGAGGCGAAATGAACAATTCGAAAGATTCAGAGATCCCGTGAGTATCAAATAACCAGGTTTAGAAAGATTTACAAGTATGTATTCAAGTCTATATATTCTTACATGGTTACAGTTCATATATTTTTCCATATTTTTTCTTTACATAGTTTCTGAAGGTTTATTTCAATTGCAGGAACAATTCTGCCAAGAAAGCCAACCACTAGACAACCGTCGAGGGCGCCAAAGTTGAAAGAACCAAAGGTAGGTGAAGGCTCCTGCCCAGGGGTCGCAAAACAATTGGAATACATGCTGTGACCAGAGCCTTTCATCAAAACATCAACGAAGAAGAATTTCATCTAGCCTCTGGCTTTTGGAGATATAGAGGCAAGCACAGGATCCAAGATGACACTCTCGCATTGGGGAGAGATCTCTAAAAAGATGAGCCACAAGAAATACCTGGAATACATCCCTCACAGTGATCCATATTTCAAAGAGCTCAATGATGAAGTGTTCCCATACATCTGACAGTCATACCTGCATATGGTGGCTAGCAGAACCCCTATCTTTCCTTGTGTTTAACTCTTGAAGTGACACATTTACCACATAGACACGCATAAATGTTTGATCAACCATGACAATGGTTGATGTTTCGGAGTGTTCCTTCCGGTGGAGGTCCAAAAATATTACAATATTAGATACCCTCAGGAGCGACTAAAAACAAATTTCGTCATTAAATTCTATGAGCGCCATGACACCAACTGGGTGATGGCCTCATGGTGGAGAGAAGATAAAAAATACACCAATCGGAGCACCAGGTGGTACTAGATGACCAAATTAAGGGAGCCATACATCTACCTGATGGATATGATCTACCTATTATATGGGGAGAAGGATTGCTCTAGATTTTCATAGGCATGGATGCCTCTAGCTTACACAGTGGCCATTTCCGGGAGTGGATTAACCTGGGGAGCCATAATTTCTAAGAAATTGAGCATATGCATACGATAGGCTCAGATGTCGAAGGAAGAAGAGACACTAGCATTCTACATGGCTTCATATTTACTTGATGTCATGTGTGCCAGAAACATTTTTACAAGCACGAACCTAAGTTGGCACATCGCAGAGCTCTTGGTCCACATATATTTCAGCATCCTATGAGAGAACAGGTACAAGAAATCTTACTCCCTCATTTGCGATGCATTCATCGCACGTATTTATTTCCTTCTTTTTAATAAAGATTGGCTGAGACTATCGATCACGACCAAAACGATGATATCAAAGGTAGTCCATTGGTACTTGGAAAAGAGAGACACATGCATAAGGGTGTTCAGGGCCACCGGAGCACCACATCTCCTGCCAATGCATGTCCTTGATCGGCTTGTATTGGGAGAGATATGCTACCAGACCATCCTGCAAGGCCACAATGCCACCTTGGTCAAGGATAAAAAACAAGCATTTATACCTTATCGATTCCATGTAGGATTCTACTTGAAGGACACCACTCAAGCCAAACAAGAAGGGCTGATCCAATTGGAGTTCATATTCCATACTAGTCGATTCTGCAAGCACAACCAAAAGGATCTAGTCTTGAAACATGCCTCACAAGTGTCGTCCTGCTAGCCATATGCCCACGAAAAATTTGAAGATGAAGTCTTCAAAGAAAATTCCCAGGACTAGGACAAAGTGGTGGTAAGGATGGTCGATGCTAAAATGACCAGGTTCAAAGCCATGAGCCTAGATGAACAGGTGACAACCATATAGAAATCAACTCAAGAATCCCTCAGAGCCAGGGAAAAAATGATAGCGACAGAAGCAGCAGAGGTTCCCCTAGTAGCTTCGGTACAATAAAGAGGTTTCTCTATGACACAAGATGAACAAGAAAGGCGGTTTCTCATTATAGAATAGGCACAATGAATAATGGATTAGTTTCAAGATGAATCGGACCTCATAGGAATGACAGGGTCCCCTACCAACAACCCAGATGAAATCTAGATAGGCCCAAGCGGCCCTGAAATAATAGACATTGATGAATTCGCCAGGTTATACAACCCTGAAATCACGACATCGTGGGAAAGATCACCAGTGGGTGATTCATCTCAGTCAAAGGCAGTTAGAGTATTAAGGAGAGAAAATGCACCAAACCCCCTCCATGAATTAATAAACATCTATGGTGATGAAGAGAGACCATGGGTATCCCTAGTGACCCATGTATTGATCATAGAGGAAAATAATCTAGAGAATAAATCTTCCCCAACTCCCAACGCTCGGATTTGGAGCCTTCCATAGAATGGACAAGAGGTCAAGAGTGTCTTAGACACTGAGCTTCCCAATGCACCGGAAACCCAAGAATATAGTCTGAAAGATAAGCGAGGAACAGACAAACAAAAGCAAGAAGCTCCATAGTAGGAAATCGATGTCTCAATGACCGATAATCAAGTAACTACCGAGCCTACCCCCGATGCCTCAGTTTCAATCAATACTCAACCTCTAGATGAGAAAAAAACAAAAGCCGAACTTTTGAAACACAGGGAGGAAGTTCAATATCCCAGTCTTGAACAAATATATACCATCAGGATTCTGGGAAATACGCTGATCTAGGGAGATCAACAAATCCCGGAACCCATGGATGAAGTAGTTGACATGCATGCCATCTCTTATGACTAGAAAATAAAATATATCATGCAGAGAACCACCAAGAAAAGGAGGATCACTCTAGATTGCTCCATCTGCATCACCACGGAGAAAAAATTGATAAATATAGAGCATGCCAAAACATCTGAACTTATCAGTGCAGGGATGGAAATCAAAGATTCCACCCTGGACAGAGATAAAAGGGATTAAGAGGAGTTGGTCGTTTCTCTAAAGTAATTGGAACATCTATTCCATTTGGAAAAGTATTACTAGGAAACCACACAGGCTGCGGTGTTCTTGAGGAGATAATTCGAGGAGGCCTATAGACAATTCACCGATGATCGTCACCTATTCACTGCAAGGATAACCAAGTTTCAAGAAGACAACCTCATGGCACTAGAGACGTGTAAGAATATGGAGAGGTGATATGAGAAAGCACACAAAGCCATGGAAAGGATCTATTATATCAACACGGTGCAACAAGGTCGAGATGTCGAAGAGCATGGCATCTGGGTTCTAAACAAAAGCAACATCAAATCCATAAGGAAATCATTCGAATATTGGGTAATAATGACTCAAAAACCTCATCGGGAAATTCCAGAGAAATGGGCCGAGTGCAAGAAAAGTTGGACCAAAATCAACCAAGCAATGAGAGACATCAACCTTCCCGAATTCAACACACCCGATGACTTCACCGACTTGTGTGACATAGTCAAGTCACGTGCCGAACAAGACTCAATCTGGTCTGCGGAAATAGTGAAGGTGGCAGACATGGCACCAAGACATGTATGGAAGTTCATGGAGCACCCAATTAGAGATCGAGCCATGTTACAATAGTTAAGTGCCAAAATAGTCAATTATCAGGCATGGGCAGTAGAGGTAACATAGATTTCCATATGCTAACACATGCGATGATCTCTTCATCAAGTGGTCAAAGTATGAGAGGAGTCATCTTCTCAAGTGAGATCTTCTTAAGACTTTTGGAAGATTGATAGAAGAAAGCGCCATGCAGTGAATGTTTTTTTACTTAACTACACTTTAATAGTTATTTTTAGTTAATAGTATGTTATAAATAAAAAGATCGACCTGTTAGCAAGGGTCGATGGTTGTTGCAAAGACCCTAATTTTTGGATTTTTTAAAGAACTATTTATGAGCTTCCTTAATTGAGATGTCTTGTTTAGGACCAGAGACAAAGTGTTTTTTCATCAAAAGTGTGTATGATTGGATGTGGATATGAATTATTTCTGATTTCATCTCACGAATGGATGTTGTAACGAGTAAGAGCTTATAAATTTGTTGATAAGTTATCTGATTCAATGTTTTACAGTTCTTGTCTTTAATGATGAAAATTAAA
>CBVK0100437657.1:0-11447 GCA_900067695.1 Picea abies | reverse complement strand
ATTATCCAGCATATGAAGGGATACAACCTACAACAAACCCATTGTAACTTCCTCTTCTTTCTCTCACAGTCTCCTATCTTAGA
The DNA here is from genome assembly GCA_900067695.1 of Picea abies. Taxonomy (NCBI): domain Eukaryota; kingdom Viridiplantae; phylum Streptophyta; class Pinopsida; order Pinales; family Pinaceae; genus Picea; species Picea abies. Next base: position 11,364 of record CBVK0100437657.1, on the reverse strand, counting down.
ATACAATATCCGCCATCAACCATAGCCGCAATACATTTCCCTCATAAAAGAGGGTTGCCTTCTAGGGCAAAAAACCCTAACATAATCTCTATCGTTAGATCTGTGACCTTATAATGAACGGTCCATATTTACAATGAAATTACAATATACATTTACAAGGCATTTTTTCCTTCGGGGGTCTTCGTCCCCGAACCCTTGCTGGGGCTCACTTGCCCCCAGACACTCCAGCCGGGGGGATAGCCCCCCCGAACCCCGAAGAGGGGGTACCCTCCCTCTGCACTCCCCCGCATGGAAGAGTGTACATACTTCTGGGGTGTAAATACTTCATGGGGTATAAACATGGCTGAAAGTAAAATACCTCTGAATCAGGAAGATAATCAGGTTCCACAACCAAGAAACATTATTTTCAACCACCACCTCCGACCATTTTTAAAAACCCTATTTCACACCAAGGTGTCATTAATACCCAACAAAAGATCAACTCTACCCCACCACCAATGGGGCAATATCAAAACCCAAGTCCCACTCAACCCAGAAATCTATCCGATTGCAATATCCTCCATACCAGTGAGGAAGAGATTCTTTTGCAAACACGCAACCGTCCATACGACCTGCTTCCTGACTCTACCCCAACCACCTTAGAAACAACTCCAGCTACAGCCGAATACCCATTGATGATGCCACACCCTAATACTAAACCAAATCCTTGTATACCCCACATACCTGTACGACATAATGTACATAACCCTCATGCTAGGGCAACCCATAATTATAGTCTAGTCGATGACTTAGAGTAGTATCCTTCAACCATGTCTGTGTTGGAGGTCCTCCAAACCTGTCCATCTCAGCACAAATCCTTTCTTTCTGCCTTAGGGTATACTTGACTAATCACCTTTGATTTAGATAGTGGAGAACCATGCCTCCCCGCTCTGGTAGCTTTTCAGATACTAGTTAAGATCTAGAACATCACAATTCATCGATGCATCATCGATGAAGGTGCATCCAATGGATCATGTCTAAGGTAGTATGGAAAAACATTAGTTCACCTAAGCTAGTGCCATCTTCCATCACCTTGAGAGATTATTCCGGTCAACCATCATCCCTTGAAGGGATCTTCCAAAATGTCCCCGTAGAACTTGGGGGAAAAACCATCCTCATTGAAATTGAAGTTATTGACGCCCCACTTAATTACAATATCTTGTTCAGACGTAGCTACATGTATACTATGAAGGCGATAGCCTCTTCCATGTTTTGTATGATGATGTTCCCCCATAACGGGAAAATTGTCACCATTGACCAACTTACACGTTACGATCCTAATCATTCTACCAACATTGATAACATCCTCCCCCTTGTCCACGCTAGGTCAGATGTTTTTTCATTCATCGACATTGGTCCTGGAATATTCAAGGACCCATATGTTATCACATAAGCTTGTCAAAGCCTTAGGGGTTTGTCGTTTCTACCTAAGTCTGTTATTTTTCCTATCTCTCCTCCTTTTGCAAACCCAATCGAAAGTTTTTCCTCTTGGCTTGTAGTTTTTCTTCTGTTTTCCTTCATTCTTTTGATTGACTTGTTTTTCCTTTTCAGCTTGCCTGAGAAGTATCGATCCTAGGTCTTTCTGTTTTCCCTAAAGTTGATCACTTCTCTCTTTACCTCTGTCGTTGATCCTTTTTTTTCCCCAATCCCTCAACCAGTCATTCAAGTAATTGTTTACAGAGACCGCAACCATAAGCAAAGTGCAACACTTGGAGCGGTCTGATGTGGACTCAAATCAAGCGAGCGAGCAAGATCATATTTCAATGACAAAGATCCATAAGGTAGATCGGATCGACGACCATCATGTGATCGGGATCATAGAGTTAAATGAAGTTCAGTGTTAGACAGAGGTTTGAAATTGCGAGGTCAATCCTAGCCGTTGGTACTGGGAAGGAGACTTGGCACAGGATCAACATTTCGTTGACTCGCGAAATAAAGCAGTCAAAGTGAAGATTCATGAGGACTCACAAAATGCGAAGTCGTGAAATGATCTGGGCCATCCATTTTAGAAGGACACGTGGTGCAAGATTGATTCATGGAGAAAGTCATTTCGGAAAAGCTAAAGTGAGAAATGCAAAGATTTCCCGAGTCTCGAAATGCTGAAAGTCTGAAGTCCCGAAATGTCAATATTCATCTGGGCCGTTCAACACAAAGGGACGCATGTCACCTAATCCCAGAGATTGTGATTTCATGACTCAGAGGTTTTAGTATGAAGCATGATGCAAGTTCGCGAAATGTGAAATCTCGAAGAACCTGGGAATCAGGCCCACGATCACAGCCCGGGGTTGTATGGAAGCAGGGCCATAAAAAAGGGTAAGTGCCCATTAAGCATCGGGTGGCTAATTTTCTTCGAGGAGATGATCATGGTTGTCAGATTCAAGGCAAATTTGACTGTTGATCTAGATGGGCCATTTCGCAATTTCGAGCATTGGGATATTTGGAATCAAGGGGAGTGAAAACTCCCGAAATGAGAAATCCCAAAATTTCATATGGGACAAGCACGAGGTCATGGCCCAAGGTCGCATGGAGAAATAGAGAGGAGCTATGCCAAGACCCGAAAGCACCCGTCTTGGTCTTATCAGAAGATCTGTGTGGTTTCAAGGCGTCGAGATTGACTGAAATAAGTCATAGGCACTGTCTGGAACATTCAAGGGTGTCAGGTATTTTCTCGATATTGATGAAAGTAGTTAATGGAAATGGGGGGAGGTGGTTGAAACCTCATTTCACCCCTTAAATGGAAAGCATGGAAAATTTGTCCGTGGAGGCAAATTGTCAGCTCAAAGTTCCCCTGCCAATGGATTTTCCTGCAAAGCCCATACTGATCTGATATCGCATCTGACAAAAGAATGCATGTACATACTGACAGAAGAAGATGCAGATGCAAAGCTTTGATTGTAGTGGTCAGGTTACACTCCTAGTGGTGGAAAGTTGTTCTGAGTATAAACACTCAATTTTGATATTTTGTTAAGGTCGATGGTTGAGCTAAGCTCCCATTTTGTAAAGTTTTAATAAAGCTCTAGTTCTTCTGGTTATGTATATGTATTTGAGACTTTTTGTTTAATGTAAGTTAGTTTCCTTTCATATCTCTGTAACAATTGTGTTAGAACACTCAGGCATGGATGATCCAATCGAGGGTAGTTATGTTTTTGTGATGTAGGTTTGATCACAATGACATCACGACCAATTTTAATCAGTTTCTTGTGTTGTCTTTTTCCCCCAGCACTGAATGACTCATGCATTGATGATCCAGTTGGGTTGTTTTTATTGAATTGTGATGTATGTTTGATTTCAGTTCAGTGACAATTTCATTTAGTTCCCTAAAACTCAGAACCAAGAGGATCTTATCTTCTGAGTTTTTCTCCTTAGGTTGTTGGAAGACCGGATTTCCATAGAATAACTTTTCACTCTCCTCAAGTTCTTCCCCCTACTCACCTTTACTACAACTTACTGAATAAAGTTAGATCAAGACCTCATTTTCCTGTGCATACCAACCCAGTTTTATGAGTTAAAGTGATATAATTCTGAGTCTACTTCCATTAGACCACCCCTTAAATTTATTTATTGTGACATACAAATTGATGGGTACTGGGCTTACCTTTGCCACAATCCATGGGTGACTTCTGGTGCTAACATTTCTAGCACCATTTTCGGGGACGAATTGAAGATTTTCCCTGGGATTGAAGGACAAAGCTTACTGGTTCTGAAGGTGTATAAGAACTTAGTACATCAAAGATTCCAATTGTGCACATGGCGACTCCACTGGGGAGAATCCATTTAAGGAGATTCCACTATTTCCACTGTGGCTTCTAGAGGCAGACACATGAGGTCTACCCCACAACTCCCTTTAGCGACATCGAAAGCTGACCCAAAGAAAATTATCAGAAAGGGAAAGGCCCTTAGAGAAGGTACTTCTACTGCTGAACCAGGTATTTCTGATGATTTACTATCCTCCTATAAAAACTCCAATATCTGCTTCTCATTTTCCCATTATAGCTTCCGTTGGAGTTTCCCGAAGTTTAAAGTTCAGGAGTGTTCCTGTTGAGTTTTCTCCTCCTGGTTTTGGATTGGAGGGAGAGAGCTTTGTCACTCCTATCTCCCCTGAAGTTGTACCATGGTTTAGACCTAGGACCTCGTAAGATTTTCCCACCCTGGCCTTTATCACCCCTCCTTTTACAGAGAGGGAAAATTTTGTTCCCGCAAGCCCTGTAGCCTTTTCTCCAAATCCTCTGTTGTTTCGTTTTCCTCCCGGAAGCTCAGTTCTGGTCTCCCCTATTCGAACTCCATCCCCTCCTAGTTCTCCTCCACCTCTCATCCCTATGGCAATTGCTAATCCCCCTAGAAACATAATGGATGCCATAGTGGCTGCTAGATATGCCTCTCTAGTCTTACCTCAGCCCATGAATTCTCTCCCTATTGGAGATTACCTAAAGTACATGCCCAAATTCACTAGAGAAGAAGACATAACTGATGAAGAACATCTTGATGCCTTCTACAATTACACAAACAATCTGAATATTGAAAACAAAGATGTGTGGATGATAGTCTTTGTCCAGAGCCTTCATGGTGAGGTTAGGAAATGGTTTAGAGGATTGAGCCCTAGATCTATTGCTGGGATTGAGGCTCTAGATGATGTTTTCTTGAGGCAATGGAGGGATAAAAAATATTTTATGTATTATATCACATAGTTCAGGTCCTTAAAGAGAAAAGAGGGAGAATCCGTCTTTGACTTCTCCAAAAGATTCAACAAAATGTATAATAAGATCCCTGCAGAGATAAAGCCTACAAAAGCCTCTGCCAAAATCTCTTATGCTAGTGCTTTTGACCTTGATTTCTGCCTCTTGCTCAGAGAGAGAAGAGCTACTTCCCTGGCTCATATGCAAGATGTATCCCTGGAAGTAGAATCCAATGTATTGGTAGTCGATAGACTCATGAACAAAGGTGACAGAGATAGAGGAAGAGGGAGATCTGAGGCCTCAACCTCTGGTTCTTCTGCATCCCATCCTCAAGTGGATGAATTGACCAAGATGGTGAAGTCCCCGTCTGCAGATATGGAGAAGATGAAATTCAAAGGGAAGCAAGGTTATAAAGCTGCCCAAAATGCTAAAAATAGAGGCAACTTCAGAAGACCAAATAACACCCCTCAGATACTTCTGAGAGAGCCCAGAAACAGAGATAGGGATGATCATAAAATCCAAACCCCTCTCCAAAATAACCTCGTTGCTGATGAAGAAGGAGAGGAAGAAGAGATTGACCCTAAAATTCATTATATTGGAGACACCTCCCCATTTCCCCATTTGACTCAATCTACATATGAGGAGTCCCTCATAGACAACCAAATAAATGAGCTAAGTAAGGGGGAGAAGGAAAATAATGGCCACAATAAATATAACCTCAGGTCTAAGAAGAAAGAAAGGAAGTCTGACATCCCTGATCAGCCTTCCAAAGCAGAGAAGCCTACTAAATATGTAGCAAACAACAACAAAGAAAAAAAATCTCATAACCCCTCCCCAATAGCCAAAGGTCCCGTCCTAGAGGTGAGAGAAATTCTGAATCCCCCTTCCTCTAGTTTTGAGCATGAAATTCAAAAAATCAGAATCCATGTGCCCCTTTCAGAGATAGTCAATCACACATATTTCAAAAAATCCCTCTCTAAGCTATTGTAGTTTGAGCCATCTTGCCATTCCACAAACTCAGTAAATCTCCAAGACAAAAATCCAACAATCATCTTAGGTCCTATGGTAGAAGATAGAGATGATTCATCCCCTCCCTTCTATAATGTCTCTTTCCAAATAGGATCTTCAAAGAGGAGGTTTAATGGTCTAAACCACCCTGTTAGACTATAGCCAGGGCCAAAGAGGGGTAAACAGGGTTACTAGAGATCACTCCAGTCACAGGTGTTATATTCGGAAAGTGACATTGAGCTAAAAAGGGTTAAAAGTGCTTTTAAGTCATTATGAGCTAAAAATGGAAGTCAACAATGAATTAGGGTTTCAACATGATTTAGGGTTTTGTAAGTCAACAGTGAATTAGGGTTTCAACATGATTTAGGGTTTTGGAAAGCTATAAAGGAAGGGCCAGTGACCTAATTCATTATTATGTAGATTATGACTTGTCATTGAGGAGAGAGGTGCATCTCAGGAGAGATAGTTCAGTGGATTCTAGGAGGAAGACACCAGTTAGCTGATTTCAGTGTTGAGAGACACACCCTAGTCACCAAGAAGATCATTCAGGTCTTCCATCATTCTTCAGTAGTAGTTATAGAGTGTTCAAAAGCAAGGGCGCATTCATCCAGAGTGAGGGCACAACTTCTGAGAGGGTTTTTAGTTGACTTATCCCATCCAGAGAGAATTCCAAGATTTCCCTCCAACCCATTTGAGAGGAGGGAAAGGCAGATATTTTTCCTGGTTCCTCATCAGATTCCAATGGAGGAATTAACTGGGACGCATTTTACAGACTTGGACATGCGACACTTTTGGCGAGCACATTTGGGGTTCTAGAGCGAGCATCAAACCATATTTAGGGAAACCCTTCCGAGCTATTTCCCAGTAGACCAAGGTGGTCATTTTGAGACATATCTCATCTGATTCCGATGGTGGAATCACTAGGACGCATTTTACCAGAAGAAGAGGGGTGCATTCCCCCAGGGGTATCCATCCGAGGTCCAGATTCATCAGCAGAGGGGTCCGACAGATACTAGTACTGAGGACTAGAGCAGGGCACATCATTTGGGATATTTTCCAGACCATTCCGAAAAGTATAGCTCCCAGAGCGAACTTTCTAGACTTCCAGCAGTTACCGTCAGAGCTGCCATAGTCCCAGTGCATCCATTGATTCCGCGGTGCTCCCATATTCTAGGTATTATCTTTTAGTTTCTTATTTGTATTCTGGCTAAGATCCTTTGTCTGTTGATCTAGTCAAGTATTGTTAGTTTATTCAGTTGCATTCGACCATTTTGTAATCCACGAAGATATCATAATACAAACTTTGTAGTCCTTTGTCGCATTTATTATTTGTATGATCATTTACATGTTGTAAACCATTGATCCTACACACACATTAGCAGCATTTCCTAGACTAGCCAATTCAGGAACATTACAGTGGTATCAGATCTTTAGTCCTACCAGCCTGTGACTAAAGAAAATGAGTGCAGCAGAAGACCTAGAGGGCCGTGAACACGTAGGTGATGAATATGTCACTTACAATAGGCATAAGGAAAGAAGACATAGGCTAGATTTTCCCCCTTTTCCTCCTAGCTCAGAGGAAGAGGAAGAGGCACATAGAGAAGTAGAGAGAAGGGCAGAGCGTGAGGCTGAGAGGATGCTAGGAGATAGATATGAGTGACCAGAGGGCAATGGAAAGGCCCCCATATATCCAGAGACAACTTTCATGCAGGTTATCAACGATATGTTAGGTAGTCAATGGACTATGTCTCAGTCCTTGACATAGGTGGTTGATAGATTGGCTAGAGTGGACACCCCAGACACACAAGTCCCGCATGCATCATAGGGGAACTTAGGAGTAGGCAGTAGACCCTAGTTACCCTCTCACACATACACCTCTGCAAGTAGGATTCCCAGACCCTTGTTTCCCAGTTTCCATAGGGCACCCCCGGTAGCAACACCGCCACTGATAGGACAGAGGCCACCCACTCATGCAAACGACATTGTAGAGTATAGGAGGGAGTACACAACATTGGGTCATGACTTCCATCAGGACATGACCTTAGTCGAGTGATGTGGAATCTGACTCAGGAACCACCCCAGAGAGCCACAGAGGGGAGGACCACAACAACAACAGGGGCATAACCTCGATTTCATCCAAAAATTTGGGAAACTCACCATCCCTTCTTTCGAAAGATCATCCAAATACACCGCCAGAGCTTGGGTACAGAAGCTAGACATGTATTACAAGCTCAACCAGATGACTGAGACAGAGGCCATCAGTTTCACGACCTTACACTTGGAGGGTGAGGCACACGAGTGATGGTATCATGGACTGGTGACATTGGGTTATAGTCGCATCACCTCCTATAGTGAGTTTACATATAGGCTCATGGACAGGTTTGACAGGAAGGATCCTGAGATACACTTCAGGGATCTAGCCCAGTTGAGACAAATTGGCACAACAGAGGTATTCATCACAGAGTTTTAGCAGGTAACCGTGGTAGTGACAGATATATCAGAGCCCAGGCTGATCATGCTATTCAAAGAAGGACTCACAGAGCCTTTAAGAGGATGGGTGAAGGCATACGTGCCTCCCACTTTGTAGGATGCCATCCTTCGCACTCGAGATCTGGCGGAATCAGTGCTAAAGACTAAAACTTTCTCCAAACCATTTGTGCCCCAGAAGGATTGAGACAGGAAGCCATTCCAGAGAGAATGGAAGGGCAAGGAGAAGTTGGATGATGAGAATAGGGGAGAGCTTATGGGAAGAATCTTTTCTTCAGCTGTAGAGATCCTTGGGTTCCAGGCCACAGGTGCATGGGTAAGGGAGATATTCATTATATTGAGGTAGCATCAGACAACGTGGATAGTGAGGAGGAGGAGCAGGACAATACATCCACTAGTTCGGAGGAGGAGTCAATACCAGCAGAGGAGCAACCTCTCTGTAGACCACCGACACTGGCAGGAGCCCATCCTCCAATGGTCCCACAACTGCCAGAGCAGGCTAATAGGAGGAAACCAACAAAGGGAGGAGTCATAGCGACCTTTTTTGGTTTTCCCAAGTATGATACCCTCCGTATCAGATGGATTATTTAGGGGCAACAGACAATCATCCTGATAGATGGTGGGGCCACCCACAACTTCATTGACGCTTCACTAGTATCGAGATGGGCACTTCAGATAGAGGAGTTTGAGGGGTTCGATGTTGCAGTAGCAGAATCCACTAATCATCCTATCTTTTCACTTGATATTGATTTGGGATCCAACTTACTGCAGCTCACTGATGCCCCTGAACCTCCTCTTGAAATCAGAAAGTCCATCACTCTCTGTGGAGATTCTCCTCCGATTACCTCTATTTGGAAAACGTTCTTTGATGGAGCCTCTTCTAGAGAAGGTGCTGGAGTAGTATTTATTTCCCCTGCTCAGAAAAATATATCTCTGTCCTATAAGTTAGAATTTGAAACTACAAATAATGTGGCAGAGTATGAATCTCTTGTTTTGGGCTTAAGGGCTGCAAAAGACACGGGGATCAAGGAAATATCTATGTTTGGGGATGCATAATGGATTGTTAATCAGATTATAAGTCTTTATCAAGCTAGGTGTCCCAAGCTCAGAACTTATAGAAATGAATTTTGGGACTTGATTGACAATTTTTTCTTGGCTTTCAACATTTCATTGATTTTGAGAGAGGAAAACACAGTGGAAGATTCTTTGGCTTTTTCACCGAGCAATTTCAGAGTTCCTCTGCCACCCAAGCTCAAGTATGATATAGAAGTAAAATATAGGCCATCTATACCTGACATTGTCAAGCATTGGAAGGTGTTTGAGGATGATCTTGAGATCAAAAGGTTCCTTGAGACCGTTGAGGAATTTTCAACATTGGATATTGATCAAGACCAGGATTATGCAAATAGCCCCCATGCTAATGAATTTTTGAACAAAATTGCTAATCATCATATTGTGCAGTTACCAAGTAATCACATTCCAAAGGGACTATTTCCTTTGGAAAGACTATTTGATAGAAATGATGTGGTAGTAAAGGGTAAAGTTTCAAATGATGATGCTGATGCAGTTGAGTCCAATATTGGCACAAAGAAGGATCCAAAATTTGTCAAGCTGTCAAGCAACTTGTCAAGGGAGCAGAGGGCCGAGTATGCTGAGTTATTAAAAGAATTCGCTGATGTGTTTTCTTGGACCTATGAATATCTTAGAACATATGACACCAACATCATTGAGCATAAGATCCCACTGAAAGAGGAGGCCAAACCATTTAGGCATAAATTAAGACAAATAAATCCAATACTATTGCCTATTATGGAAAGGGAAGTAAAGAAGCCGTTGGATGCCCAAATCATTGTCCCGTTGAGATATTCTGAATGGGTGGCCAACCTGGTCCCGGTGAGGAAAAAGAACAGAGAAATCAGACTCTGTGTCGATTTCAGGAACCTGAACATAAGCTCAAAGAAGGACAACTACCCCTTGCCAAAGATGGAACACATATTGCAGAGGGTGACAGGTGCATCCAGGTCCTTCCGAGATTTCCATGATTGATGGATTTTCTAGATACAATCAGATTTTCGTCTTGCCCGAGGATAGAGAAAAAACAACCTTCACCACTCCTTGGGGCACATTCATGTATGCCAAAATGCCCTTTGGATTGATGAACATTGGAGAAACCTTCCAACGAGCCATGGACATCGCCTTCATTGGAGAAAAGGGATAAACTTGTGGTCATCTATCTAGACGACATAACTGTGTTTTCTAGATATGATAAAGAACATTGCTTCCATCTAAGAAAGGTATTCATGAAATACAGAAGGTTCGGTCTCTCCCTCAATCCTAAGAAGTCTTTATTTTCCATGAAATAGGGAAAATTGTTGGGGCACATAGTATCTGCTGAGGGAGTAAGAATTGATCCCAATTGTTATCACTGAAATTTCATCCACACATGGTGACAAGAACTCAACATCGTCAAATAGTAATGAAGTCATTCATGGCACTGAATTATTTTCACAGCATTGCAAAAAGGTAAAAAACTATACAAAGTAACCAAAAATTGAAGGGCTCTTTACAGAAGCTTGGTGCGCGTGCACATGCGCGAAACAAAAACGTACCATGCGCGCATACGCGCACGATGCGCGGCTGTGGGCGCAAAAACCCGCGCACCTGCTAAATGACGCATTTATTGAATTGGTCAACCTCCCAACCACTTATGGATCAGCTCCCAAGACGATTTGACCCTCAAATCTGAGCTGAATCTGCATGGTAGGCTGGTCAAAGACCTAATGAAGCCCTAAAGAGCCCCTNNNNAAAGCCATGAAGAAACATCATTTTCTCAAGGAATTTCATGTAATGTTATGCTGCCTAGATTATTTTAAGGACTCACTCCTTGGAAATAACACATTGGCACCATTTCATTGAGCTATCCACCTCTCCATTGAGTGGATGTGCTAGGAGTTCTTTCACCATCATTCTCATTTTATTTTTGTAAGGAGAGAAAGTTTGTGAGGGCCTCAAGAGCCTTCCATTGGAGAAAGAAGGGACTCATAGTCCCCTTTCTTCATTGTGATTTGATTTCATCAATAGATCAGCCTAAAAACATTGGTGATATTGGTCTTTTTGTGTTTGTTATTTCTTTATCTATATGCTCATGATTTTAGTT
>CBVK0100437656.1:0-11448 GCA_900067695.1 Picea abies | reverse complement strand
TATATATATATATATATATATATATATATATATATATATATATATATACACACGATTAAACTTTGTATTAAAAATTAGTTGTAGTGGAGCCCGATAATAAGATAAAAGGTGCCCTCAATGTGCTCTAATTGACAAGGCAAATTTTTTTGGAGTTCGATTTTCCTCTTTGCCAGAGGAATTTTTGAATTTCTCTTCAAATTTGTCGCATGATTACTTTCTTATCTTCTAGAGACTTGTCCTCCTCCTCCATATAAAGAGCCTTGAAGTGGTCATGGGCAACTACATCAATGGCCTCATAATTTGATATCCTTTCCCCATTGCTCAGGTGAATCTCTTGGACATTATTATTTTGTTGTTTGGTTCTTGCCTACTTTTGTAAGGAGGTATTCTTCTATTCTTCTATTATGCTATTAACCACAAACTTTTGGATTTGATCTGTGTTAGCACACTTTTTGACCCTAAATCATATCTGAGATACAATAAACATCAACAGGTAAAAGAGGTGAATTCTAGGAGAGAATGCCCTGAGTTTCACCGACAAACCTCCTCTCCATTTGGGTTGGTGCGTGCCAACCTCAAGGGGTGTCCCTAAGTTGTTTCTTGTTGTCATAAACTCTTAAAATATGCAATTAAATACACAAAAACAACAACAAGAAAATGTTCTTCACATAACATTTAGGCCATTGAAGGGTAAGTAACATTGTTTAAAATTTTATTGGCAAAAAAACCTTGCAACATAAGTAATTTTAATGAAAAGAGAGAAGGGAAGACGTGATATTATAAATATGCTAAAACAAATTAATCAATGCATAAAAATTAATACAATTCCGACAATAATTGACAACATGATACCAACACACCAAAACTTTATTATTTCTCTTTCCAAAGGGTTGTTTGCATCACTAAACACACGTACATAACTGACAAAGTATTGGTCTTTAATCACAAAATAAAAGCTAGAATAAGAAGATGAATGATGAGAGAGAGATAACACTGCTATTGCTCAGAGAAGTCAACCTTGAACAATGAAGATAAGCCTCATTATATAGGAGAAGAAAGGTGCATAAGTGTGAGAATAATAGGAGGCACATCATCTAATTTTAAGATGGAGAATGCATGAAAAGAAGGCACACTAAAGATAGAGGCGCATAGGAGATGAGGTGGAGTGGAAGAGAGAGTATGCACATAGGTTATGGAATGAGGAGATAAGATAGGGTGTGTGAGTGATAAACAATGAAAATGCATCAATGAGTAGAAGGAGTTAGCGCCAAGTAATAGGGAGTGAAGGGAAGGATAACACATAACATAGTTACCAATTTAACGAGAATTCTATAGAGTTCTCGTTTTTGGGTGGGTCCCAATATTTTACCCTGTTTTTAAAAATGGTGCTATCGGTAGCACCCCCTCTCTCTTTTTAGGTGGTTTTTGATATTTTAAATTTTTCGATCCACAATGTTTTCATATATTTTTTAAATGCTTATTTTTCATCTATTATCAATTTTTTCAGTTTTTTTTTATTCAACAGTGTTTTTAGTCATTTTTCTATGCTTCTTTCAATCTTAAAAATATTTTTTATCATTTACTTTTTTGAAGTTACAATTTTTCATATAATTGTGTCTCTTTAATTAATTTATTGTTCCATACTTTTAAAATATAGTGGAAAACATCATTGTTAACACATTGTTTACCTTTACTTCAATATATAGAAAAAAAAATTGTAGATAAATAACACTATTTTTTAATATTTAACAAAAAAATATAATTCATTTTTTTTGATAAATTAAAAACTAAAAAAAACTAAGAAAAATAAAAGGATTGAGATTTAAAAAAACAAAAACTAAAAAACAAATTTTGATAATAAAAAATATTAAAGAGAAACTTAAAAAGCTAAAGAGAAAAAACAAAAACAAAACAAATATATAAACTAAACTATAACTAGAAAAAAAAAAAAAAGGAAAAAAAANNAATTTATGGCCCAAAAACTTTAGAAAAGTTTAAAAAATACAAAGAAAAAATTAAAAATATATATTAAAAAAAAAACAAATTAACACACTTAAAAAAAATTAAATTTTTTTATTAAAAAACTTAAAAATATGTAAAATTTTATGAAAAAACAAACAAATTAAAAAAAACATATGCACCGAAGATGGGAGGCCATGGGGGGTGATGAAGGGAACAAAAGGCAAGGAACAAATGATAGAGGAAGGCAAAGGAAGGCAAAATGTTTCTTTTTCACCTTGTTTTTTAATCTTTTTTTTTTTTAAATTGAATTTAGAATATATTTTTTTAAATGTGTTTTTTTGGTCATTTAAAAAAATATACATTTGCGAAGATTTTGTTCTTTCTATTTATTTATTTTTTAATGTAAATTAAAAAAAAAAATTGTAAATAAATTTTCAAGTGACCATTTGGGGTCCAATTTTGGGTTGTTTATTTACATAGGGTTTTGTTGTGAATATCACAATTTCAATTAGATCGTAAATAGCTATGATTTTCACCTTTAGGAAAAAACATTTTGTTTTACGTAGCATCACTTTTTGATTTAGTTGTTGATTTTAAGGTTTTTCTGAGCTACTGTATGAGTTTCAAAGGTCATGTTTGAAAAATGTTGTAATTTTGACCCCGTTTAAAAAAATGGTGCTACTAGTAGCACCATTTTTTTGATTCAGGAGTTGATTTTCATGTTTTTTACGCAAAAATATGGGTTTTAAGGGTTATAGTTCTCGTTAAGTCGGTAACTATGTTACATGTGAAATGGATGCTCATGGGTAAAAAAAGAAGAGTTAAGGTGAGTAAATATGGAGGATAAAGTAAATGCTCATGAGATGAATGATACGCCCAAAAATAGGGACAAAAAGGAAGAGTTAAGATGAGTAAATATGGAGGATAAAGTAACTGTGCATGAGAGGAATGATACACCCCAAAATAGGGACAAGGTGCATGAAAGGATAATGGATGCACACATGTGAAAGGGAAGTGGGAGTAATGCACTAGGAAATAAGAACTAGCGCTAAGAAATGAGGAATAGGGAGAGATCTAGGAAATAGGAGTTATGTAAGAAAAATGAATTAATGTGCTAGAAAATAGGAAAAAAATGAGGAACATTAATGCTAAAAAATAGGGAAATGGAAGCTCATTAAGGCAATGTGGTAGAAAATAGTGAGAGAAAAAGGTGGAGGCTAAAAAATAGGAGAAATGGAGGTCCATTAGGACAATGTGCTAGAAAAGAGAGAAAGAGAGGAGTTAGGCTAAAAAAATAGGGAGAAGGGAGACACATTAATGCTAGAAAATAGGGAAGAGAGGGATGCTAGAAAATAGGGAGAGGGATGCGCATGGTGACCACACCTACTAAATATAGCCTTGCTAAAAATAGACATGCCAAAATAACAGTCACCCTAAAAAATAGGAAAACGCCAAATATGTTTGTTCTAAAAAAAGGAAAATGCCAAATATGTTTGCTGAGGCGAGAAACGGTAATGTAGTCACTCTAGCATTTTCAAATCTCATTAGCCTAGATGAGATAGGCAAAAATGTTACCTTGGGCTTATAGCCTATTAAAAATTATTAATCGACCCTCAAGAAATATGTTTTTGGGTCTGATGTTATTATCAATTTGTGTGCTTTACTAAAAAAATGTTTATGTATAAAGCTTATAAATATTTAAATGAATAAATAAAAAAATATATACATCTGAAAACCAATAACCACCAGTCTTAAATTGAGAAGAAACAATATTTTATTAATGATGAATTTTTTTACTTACAACCAAGTTCCTCTTTACAAACTCGTGCAAGGGTTTGGACCAGAATCGTACTTAGAAGTCTAGGATGGTATTTAAAATCATATAAAGACAACCGGTGTCTGAAATAAAAAGACAAAGACTAAAATAAACCAAATCAATCCAAGCCACAAGTTCTTCAAGTCTTGACTTTGCAAAATAGCCTTAATCATAACTAAAAATGAATTGAAAAATTCTAATAAAACTATAGAGACTGTCAAGATAAATGAATGACCTTCTGAAGCATGTCAAAATTCTATGCTTCCTAGCCCTTTCTTCTTTTCCACCTTTAGAGTAATCTTGCTATCAACAAGAGTACTTAGCTCTCATGAAACTCGGAAAATGAAAGAATGAATATAAAAAATCTCACTTGAAACAAGAGAAAACCTTACGAGAAGTATTTCTCTCTAATTTCTCATGTCCTTCCTTTCTCCCTTTTATTCTCCAAACGATAGTTTTCAAGTAGTTCAAATACCTTTAGTTACTAAAGTTAAATAACTTTAGTTAATCATAGGACAAGTCTTATATATATCTATATATAGGTGGGGCCCCCTTTTACATCTTTAATTGTTTTATTTTCAATCATTCCCTTGTTCCTCCATAACCATAACCACACATTATGCACATATCATGATAAAAATAAAAATAAACAACAATTAAAATAATCATGCCTCATAATAATACACTTGTATCTCCCAAAAATTTTAAAGCATGATATAAGTTTCTTCAATAATAATAAAAATATAAGTTGTCCAAAAATATATGTGCCTCAAAGTCAAACTGATGTCACCATGCAAATAAAATAAAGTAAAAAATCATATTTTTTGTGCAAAGTTGTTTGTCTCTATCTACTACCCTCTGACAATATTGCTCTACATTTGATCAAATCTGCATCAACAAATTTCTTCTCTTCACCCTTTGATATCTCTAGGTGCATGTCATCAAAGGTGATCTTTCTCGCACCACTTTTGAGTTTGGGTGGTAATAAATTGACGGCGTAGGCAGATGTCTCTGAGGAGTCTAAAATGACACTAATGGTGGACCACTTTCTTTTACTTGGCCTTGGCTCAATAACTAAGGCCTTGTAATTTTTTGGGAGCTATGGGGAATGCATATGTGAAGCTACTGAAGCAACTGATTGAATTAGCAGTAAAGGAGGTGGAGGAGGAAGTGGCAGTGACATTGTAGGCTAATGACCAACACCAAAAGGAGGGTTAATAGGTACATTGTTCCAACCACCATTCACTGGAGGTTGAGGTTGCATACGAGGTTGATCAAGGATATCAATGATACTCAGATGATGATGAATATCGTTAGGCTGAAGAATGGGTTTGACTGGTTATCATGTCCCCCTTTTTGGGTTCCCCTATTCTGCAGTGTAAATGACTTTCATGGCTTGTCAACGAAGAACAAGGGAATCAAAAGGGGTCATTTAATGTCACTTAGTTAGGAGATGTTATGTTTTTAAAGTGACATTAAGGAAATAAAGTAACTTTAGATTAATAAGTTACTTATACATTATTAAAGTGACTTTTAATCTTAAAGTGAAAGTAAAAGGGGAATCGGGATCATATTTGATTTAGTCAAAATGGGAAAAGTTCTAGAAGGCATGGAAGAAGGATAAAAGGAGGGGTAGAGCATCACTTTGGAGGATGATTTGATCTCTCATTTTGGAGTTCTCTTGGAGCTATTGTTTCGTTAGGGTTTAGCAAAATCCTTCCACCATTATAGTTTAGTTTTGGTGGTGCAATATCCACCCTAGCTAGACAAGAAGGAGGATCCATCCATGATCTTCATTGGAGCTTCAATTTGGGTTTGTTTTCAGTTGGAGGCATATCAGCTTGCGTAGGAGATTGCAAAGCTTTTTGGAGGAGGCCGATTTCAAATTTTGCAGGTACCAAGAGGGTTTCGGGAAGACATATGAGGAGGCATCCTCGCTAGTTGAACAAGAGGGTACCGTGAGACCCCACTTGTTGCTCAGCCTTGTCCTGTAAGGACCTCTGCAAAATGAAGATTGCTACAAGAAGGTTTTGGGAGGCATCCTCACTGGTTGAACGCGAGGGTACCACGAGGCCCCAGTCATCACCCAGTCCCGTCTCGCGAGGGCCTCTGTAAGGGTTTGGAGGTCGCAACATGCTATTTTGGATCAGATCCGTGAGGGTTATAGTAGGACTGGAAGGTTATTTTCAGAGCGGACAGTGTTGGAGAAGCACTAGGAGAGCCTTGGAGTAGTTGACATCATCTATTGGCATCATTCCAGGTTTTTTTTTGAGTTTGTAGTGTTTGTTAAAGTTGCTACAACAACCATTAGAGTTCTTTTGTTGTTGTATTTCCAATCTCCATTCATAATAAAGGATGTCAATGTTGTCACTTTCATTATTTGTGTACTTGGATTAGTAATGTGCTTGACAAAAGTTCACTTAATGTAATGCATGCAAACTGTTTGTGAAAAGTCATATATCAGATTTTGCATAAAGTGTATATGAGTACAAATTATTTAACCAAAGTACAATACCAACAAAAACATAATTTGCATAGTAAAACACTTAAATCCTCAGCCAACAAATTTGGGGATATTACATTGGTGGTTGAGGAGGCTGGAAGGTTGGGTGTCCCACGAGGTTTAAGTAACCATTTTGGACTAATAGATTAAATTTCTCGGAATTTGCATCAAAGTGGATGGAAAATATCATCCTTTTATTTTTACCTATTCGCCAAAATGCCTTGAGCCCGCTGCCCTTGTTTCCCCTATTTCCCTTGTTTTTGGACCTGTTACTGCCCCTGCTAAAAAATCTCATCTATATACACCATTTTTAAATTAGTACATATATAAGACACATTCTACAAAACATCTAATAAAATTTGTCAACATGATTAAATTTGGCTTTGAGAGTAGCAAAACCATGTAGCATAAAAGGGAAACGAATAGGAAAAATGAATACAGGAATACCAACACAACTTCTGTAAACACCAAACTCCTCTTTAAAAATATGAAATTTGAACTGAAATTATTCATATGTATAGATCATTTTCTTTTTAAAATATGAACAAGGAAGTGCATGGAAAATGAGATTTTCATGATTGGAATATACGATAAAAAGGAAATGTCCTGCGAATCAAAGTTGTGTCAAGTTCTCAAAAAATCCAATATTTCATGATAGGTCGAAGCACATTGAGATCAAATATCGCTTCATCCGAGACATGGTACAAAAGGGAGCATTAAAGCTCCAGTACATATCCACAGATGAGCATATTGCAGACATTCTCACCAAGCCTCTTTTTAGGGCGAAGTTTTTATACTTCAGAGACAAGCTTAGCATGATGCAGAATGTCTCCCTCGTTGAGAGGGAGTGTTGATGTTTCAGGATCGAGTAAACATTCTTCCAGATTGGTCATGTTGATTTGACCAAGGGAGGATGATACATTCACTCACGAGGCCATGCTAATTTGGCTAGTGGTGAATGGCCCAGGATGTTGATGTTTCTCCAGTTACCATCACCAGTAAGACATTCTCCCAGATTGGTCATGCTAATTTGACCAAGGGAGAATGATACCTTCACTCAAGGGTGAATGGCCCGAGTGTAGCCTTTCTCTTAGTAGTCATGTTGATTTGACGAGGAGTGATAAAGACTCAATATGCTCTCACATTGCCTGCTCCAGGATGGAGAGATATATATTAATTAGATGTGCATGGGAGGAAATAATCATCAACATAAATATAATAAATAAATAATGTATTTTTAATATAATGTATAAATATATATAATCAATAATCAATAATTAATAATAAATTAATTAATGAAAATATAATAATGGAAAAAATATGTCCATTGATGAAAAGGCACTCCGCCCAAGTATATATATCGGGGCCCTCAATTGTAGTAAATCATCTCATATACAATATTTACTTACAACAACCTCTCATCAAGTTTGCTAATTCTTGTTGAGATTTTCAGTGTGTAATTATTCTATGATAACAATGCCATTTAAATCATAAGGCAATAATTATCAGATCTGAAAATCAGAAAATTCAACACATCTATATAAAAGAAGATTGTCGACCTATTCACTAGTCACAATGCAAAATGAACCCAGACCTGAAAGATATAGTAAAAGAGGAACTCCAAAAACTGTTAAATGTTAACTTCATTTACCCAATCTCAGATAGTCAGTGGGTATCCCTGCTGGTCATTGTGCCTAAGAAAAATGAAAAATGGAGAATTTGTGTTGACTATAGGGAATTGAACAAAGCCACACAAAAGGACCATTTTTTATTACCTCTTATTGACTAATTCCTTGATGCCCTGTCAGGTAATTTTTTTTTTTTTCATTTCTTGACGGGTTAAGTGGATACAACCAAATCCAGATAGCTCCAGAAGACCATGACAAAAGTACCTTTACTTATCACTGGGACACTTTTGCATACCGATTCCTTCCTTTTAGACTTTGTAATGCACTCACTACTTTTCAGTGGGATGTATTGGGAACTTTTTCGGATATGGTTAATGACTCTCTTGATATCTATATTGATGATTTTACGCCACATGGGGATACATTTGACATGGCTCTGACTAACCTTGAAAAAGTGTTGAAACGCTGCAAATAAAACTCATCTCTTTTTAAGCACAAAAAAATGCCACATGATGATGGAGGAGGGAGTTGTACTTGACCATTATCTTTTTTTTGCACGGATACAGGTGGTTCTGGAAAAAAAAGAGGCAATATTAAAAATTCCCCCTCCGAAATCAGAAAAAGAGGTGCTTAGCCTTTTGGGAAAATTTGGTTATTATCGTCGTTTTACCGAAAATTATTCTAGGATTGCATCTCCTTTATTTGGATTACTTTTGAAGGACACAAATTCATATGGAATGACAAATGCCAAACTACTCTTATAGATATGAAAAAACGCTTATCTGAAGCACCTATCTTATGAGGGCTTGATTGGACTTTACTATTCCATATTTCGACAGATGCCTCAGACACTGCCATCGGGATTGTACTAGGACAACAGGAGGAGTGAAACCCATATGCCATCTATTACATCAACAAGAATTTGACTCTTGCCAAGTTAAATTATACGGTAACTGAAAAATAATTCCCTGTTGTCGTACATGCTATTAACAAATTCTGACATTATATTATAGGCTATAGAGTATTTGTACATACAAATCACTCTGCCGTTAAATATATAATGAATAAACATGTCACTAATGGTAGAGTTACTAGGTGGTTTCTTTTACTACAAGAATTCGACATCACTGTTGTGGACAAACATGGAATAACATCGTTGTAGAGTTCCTTTCTAGGCTTACCAAGAATGGTGATGATTCTTTTGTTGAGGATTCTTTTCCCAATGAACATTTGTTTGTAGTATTGACTCACTCATCGTGGTATGCAGATATTGCTAATTATCTTGCTGCGGGAAAGCTACCACACCACCTTTCTCCTAGAGAACGACAAAATATTATTTCGAAAATTGCTCAATATTCTTGGGTAGGAGGTTGTCTCTTTTACACAGGGTAGGATCATGAGGTCTGATGTTGTGTAAGAGAATACGAGATCCACGACATTCTAAAGGCTTGTCATGATGAGCCTTGTGGTGGACATTTTTTTGATAAAATAATAGGATACAAAGCACTTTGCATGGTCTATTATTAGCCTACCTTTTTCCAAGATGCCAAAAAGTATGTATAGGGATGTGACAGTTGCCAACGAATGGGCCAACCCATTCGATCAGATGAAATTCGATCAAAATATCAATTGGTTATTGAACCCTTTGAGAAGTGGGCTCTTGATTTTATGGGGCCTATCAACCTCTCATCCCATCAAAATTCCTACATCTTGGTTTGCACAAACTATGTTACCAAATGGGTTGAAGCCAAGGCACTCGTCAAGGTCACTGTTGGGCCTCAGAAATATTACTTTTATATCCTATTTTTCGTTCACTATTCCTTACATTTCATCGTCCCATTAACCTTTTATCATACCATTTCCATAATGATATTTGGGTTTCTCCTTATTATTTTCCATTGTATTCATTTTAGTATTACAAATGAATTTGTGATTAAATATTAGAAAAACAACATATTTTCATTACATATCAAGGTTGGATGAGTTTGATGATGTGTGCAGGCATATGTGAATATTTCAACAAAGTCAAATATTACCACCTAGCCTCAAATTCAAATTTCATCTTCAAGTTTTGAAGATTTGAAGAATATTTAGGACAATCATTCAAGCATATTCAAAGGAGAAGATCATGGAAGATTTGGATGGCATATCCTATCTAAGCTATGTGAGAGATGTGTGGAGGATTTGAAGGGATCATATCTTCTAATAATGGGAAAGTAGTTGAGAATGGTTGAGAGAATAGTGGATCTGTAATTATGACACTCTTCAAGACTCTCATGTATATAGGAGAGTGTTCTCTCTTCATGAGGATCATCATGTTATTCATAATGGGGAGATTAGCTTGGGGGAGTTAGAATCATGTAATTCATAATTTAGTCTTGTAATTAAGAGAAGGGGATTCTTAGCTTTGATTCTTAGCTTTTTTTTTGTTCTTTCATGCTTTGTCATTTGACTCTTGTAATATAATTTGAGATTGATATATTGTGTGAGCTCACATATGTCTTTTTTCATTCAACTCTTCACATATTGTATTGCTTTCCTAGATTAATTTCCTACTTTCCTAGATTAATCTCATTTCAACAATTTAGATTACAATACTTCTACTTCGGTCCTGCATATATAGTGCATGTGCTTCGTAAGCCTACGAACCTCGGATTGACAAATTAAATAGTTTGGCAAGTACTACAACGGATTTAAACAACAATATTTCCGCCTAATAGCCACTAAGAAATCCATTGAAGAATTTATATTTGAAGACATATTTGTTCGCTTTGGAGTGCCAAAAGAAATAGTTGACTTCCCAACTGATCAAAGCGCTCACTGAAAAGTACAAGATTTGCCACATGATTACTTCACCTTACCATCCACAAGCCAATGGGAAAGTGGAAAGCATTAATAAAGTTATTGAAGGCATACTCACGAAAATTGTGGCTAGTCACCATCATGATTGGGTTGAGCGACTACCGAAGGCCCTTTGGGCCTATAGGACAACATGGAGAAACACCACATGTTTCTCCCCATGTGAACTTGTGTATGGTAAGAGTCTTGTTTTCCTGATTGAATTTGAAATAAAAACATTGAGGATTCATTTAGAAGTAAATCTAGATTTAACCATAGCACAAAAACACTGTCTGGATCAACTTAATGAATTAGATGAAATGTGCTTGACTGCCCTACATCATACCGACCTTGTTCAACAACACACCAAGTGGCATGATAAATTTATTAAAAAGAAGGTGTTTCCAAAATGGGCACTTTTATATGACTCAAGATTTAAGGATTTTAAGGGGAAGCTTTGCACTAGATGGTTAGGTCCTTATGAAGTGGACACAATTTTCGGCAATGCGACTGTTAAGCTCACAGGCATGGATGGCTCACAAACTTCTCTACTTGTCAATGGTCATCGCCTTTGGTTGTATCATCAACCGCTTTCCAAGGATTCATTTCTTTATCACATCATTTCAGACCCAGGTTTTGAGATCGTGGGGGCATAAAATTATTTTCCCGCACCATCAGCTATGTTATCACCCCATAATTTA
>CBVK0100437655.1:0-11449 GCA_900067695.1 Picea abies | reverse complement strand
AGGTATAAATGGCCTAAAGCTGACATAAATAAAATAACATTACTAATCTAATATGCCCCAATTAATGGTTAATGAGCAAGCCGACATAAATAAAATAACATTACTAATCTAATATGCCCCAATTAAGGGTGTAATGAGCCAATATTAGGGCTTAACAATCCAATTAACTAAAAGGGAAGAATCATGTCACATGTTAGAATTGAAAATTATTAATGTCAAACAGATAAATGAAATTACTAATGAAAATCTAATGACTCAAATTGAAGAAGCTAAGAAAAATGAAAAAGCACAAAATATCCAATTAACTAAGAAGGAAAAATCATGCCACATGTTGGAATTATAAGCCATCAACCTCAAAAGGTTTCAACTAGAAAACAAGGAAGAAATCAAAAGATTGAAGAATGAAGTTGTTGATATAACAAAATATATAGAAGAGTTAAAGACATATGACAAAACTAATAATTTCATAGAGGTCTTGGATGATATAGAAGAAATGGTCATCAATATAAATACTCAACTTGAAGAAGCTAAGGAAAAATAAGAAGCCTTGAAGATTCAGTTGACTAAAAAGGAAGAAACATGTCACATGTTGTAAATGGAAGTTATCAACCTCAAAAAGAAGAATGACAAGACAAAATAAACTGTCAAATTACATAAAAACTTAACTATCCTAGATAGGATTTGGAACAGTCAAAGACCAACTGATGAAAAAAGAGGTCTTGGATACCATAAGAAAGAAGGTGGAAAATTGAGCACCATTCAAAAATATGATAAAGGATCATACTCCTCAAAATAAAAAGGTACAATCATAAACCAAAAACAAACCATGAAATATTTCAAGGAAGAAAACTACAAAAGTAAAAAACAAGAAACATATCAAAAGATAGACTTCTCATGCCACAATAAACTCAAGTATGGAAACTCCTTCAATGGTTATTGCTTTTCCTATCATAACTTTGGTCATAAAGCAATGGAATGCAACAAACTAGAGAAGGAAAATTCAGGAAGTTCCAAAAACTTAATAAGATGTTGGACATGTTATTTTGTTGGGCACACAACAAAATTTTGTCATACAATGAGATGTTACAATTGTGATAGGTTTGGGCACAAATCCCAAAGCTGCAAAATTTCAAGAAGTCAATACATGAGAAATAATTCATACAAATTAGGGAGAAAATATAATGAAGGTTGGAAGAAAAGAAGAGATGAAAAATCTCAAAGGACAAATTTAGAAAAGAAAGATCCAACAAAAAAAACATCTCATGAAAATATACAGAGAAGAAAATCTGAAATAGAAAGAAAGAAGGATGATTTTGCACCTGAAAATGAAGAAATTGATAACACGAAAATGATGGGTGAAGTCCCTGATAAGGAATGTGAAATTCAGAGATTTGAAAATGAAATGGATCAAGCTCAAGAAAGGAGAGTTCCTAAAGAAGAAGATGTCACAATAGCATATTCTGACAATATCATGCCAATCTATAGTCCATTAGCCAATGCAAGAAAAATGCAAAAAGAAGAAGATGACGAAACTTTTGGGTGGACAAAAACAATGGTAATGATAATGAACTCTCAAAAGAAAACTAGTCTGTAGAATTGTGTGATGGATAAAACAAATAATATCTAAAGAAGAAAGCAACAAGGGAGTCCAAATATACAAATGCATATTATGAGCAAAGAAAATTTATTTAATGGTAAATATCTCTTTGAATCAAAGAACTAAAAGTGATAACATACTTTAACAATTGATTATAAATGGAAAATGATCAATTGGTAATGTTCATTTGGTATCACTGTATATGATCAATTGATAATGTTCATTTGGTATCACTGTATATGATCAATTGGTGTCAATTGGTACTCTTGCAAAAATCATAATATCAAGAAGAAGAAGAAACATATCAAGAAAATAAAAAAGATTCACACTTGTCCTTTATGACAAAGGAGAATACAACAAAATACTATGAAATAATAAAAACTCAGGGGGAGTATTTAATTTGGTCATCAAATGAGGAAGTCATTGGATTAGGTTTAAAAGACTTGATCACTAAAAAAAGTTGGTATCAATAAGACTACCTATTTAAACACAAAATCCCAAGAGATTGAGATAATAATTGGCAGATTCACAGGGGGAGAAAAGCAGTAAAATTTTAACTCTTTGTCATTGATGTCAAATGGGGAGAAAAAAATAGTAAAACAAATTTGGTATAAGTAAAAGTTCAATCCTCGAACTTGAAAATGAGATCAGTGATAGGGGGAGCAAACATATTTGTTTTACATATATGTTTCCCTCAATGCCAAATAGGGATATTGTTAGAATTATTTATTGTGTGTTGTCATTGATGGCAACATGAGTCAAACATGTACAATAATCAAAGAAAAAGGAATATCACCTTGGGGTAGAGGAAGATCACATTGGGGCAGAAGCAATTTGTGATCACTCTTGATCACGATAGGATCAACAAATAATCATATGTTCCTAAAGCTCAAGAGAGATAGTGGGGAGATTCTAAAAAAAACACACAGAGAGAATAAGAGCACACGATGTTAAGGTAGAGGGAAAATATCAGGAGAAATAGAGTATTGTGATCGTGTATATACAATGCATAAATGAGCACACCGATCAAAGCTCATAAGAGATGGCACATTTGAAGTAACAGAACATAAATAGAGTTATGAAAATTAAGGAAATCCATGCAAAGGATTGTGGAGTAATTGTGATGGTTCCTTTTTGAATTTCGATAGAAATCATAACCATTGAATCAAGGAGGAATAATTTCCATCGATGTAGTTTTCGGGATAAATTCAGGACCGTCAAATCAAGGTGGAGCCAGAGGATGGGAGAAATTAAATCCCAATCGTTAGATCGATATAGAGAATCCTAAACCATATATCATGACCAATAGGACTCCGAAACATCACCACTTCAGCGAACATTGGAGACAAGGCAGAGGCATGAACTTGTGAAGTCACAAAATCTTGTCAACCGTTAGATCGAGGGACTTCAAATGAATTATCTACCATATGATCGAGTTTAGTCGAAGGACATAGATAAGAATGAAGTTTGGGAGAATTCATAGTCATCCGATCGTTGGTGGAAACAAGGTCAAAATAACAACCATCGATGACGAAGTGGAAGGATAGGATAAGTGGGACCAAAGGCACAAATTTTTGAAATCCAACCAACTGTCATAGCGAGGGAAGAAATTTAGGAGCAATATGAACCGTTACATCAAGAAGGACAAGACCAATGATGGAGGTCAACTTAGGGTGATCTTGATTTATGAATATGGAGGTAACATATGATGACTATTGATTGGTGTTCGGAGGAAACTATACAAAGTCCACTAGAGAAGAGTTATTTTAACACTCTGAAATCAGAGTATCAGAACAAAATATTCCTCTTCGATACCCTTTATTCAATGTCCATAAAGGTAACATGTGGTGAATATTGATTGGTTTTCGGAGGAAGGTACTCAGAGTTTAGTGAAGAAGAGTTGTTTTAACACTCCAAAATCAAAGTATCAAAATATAATATTCCTCTTCGATGCCCTTTTTTCGATGTCCAGAAAGGTAACACATG
The DNA here is from genome assembly GCA_900067695.1 of Picea abies. NCBI lineage: Eukaryota > Viridiplantae > Streptophyta > Pinopsida > Pinales > Pinaceae > Picea > Picea abies. Next base: position 7,866 of record CBVK0100437655.1, on the reverse strand, counting down.
AAAACTGTTGATTGGTGTTTGGAGGAAGGTATTCAGAGTCTAGTGTAGAAGATTTGTTTTAAAAATCCAAAATAAGAGTGTCGAAATGGAATATTCCTCTTCGATACCCTTTATTCGATGTCCAAAAAGGTAACACATGGCGACTATTGATTGGTGTTCAGAGGAAGGTATTCAGAATCTAGTGGAAAAGAGTTGTTTTAACACTTCAAAATCGGATTTTTGAAAAATAATATTCCATACGATACCATCCGTTCGAAGAGATGAAGAATGTGGAAGTAGGATCCCTCCAAATACAAAGAATATGCAAATATTCCCTTTGAGGTAGGATGAGACACATAGTCCAATTAGATGGTGACAAGTCTCAAGGTCAATGTGGCACATAAGGAATGTAAAAATCACAAATTAGGGTGACACGTGGAACACACACTAAGGGTCCACGTTATCATAGGTGACATCAGTATTCCACGTTACTATGATATTACAGCCTTCGGATATGTCCAATGTCTCCTACTAGAAAAAGTGTCGAAGCCCCGAAATAAATATCTGACCATCCATCGAGAAGGAAGATCCACGGTCGAGATCCAAAAGCACAAAGTAATGTGTATGAATATTAAATTGGTGGAGGAAACACGCTATGATATGGACCATTGAAGTTTATGGACAAGCATCAACTTGAGATTAAAGCGTACAATGGGAAGGCCATTAACAAACCACCTTGTTAAGTTTGCGTGGACCGTCCACTCAACCATAGATTAAGTCCTGATCGTCGATTTGTTTTAGCCTCTAGGATAATGTTGAAATCACTATATTAGCGCCTATTAGGACTTGCATTTGGTCATGGGTTTTGGTCTCATGTAGAAGAATAGGGGAGGAAGAAGAAAAGTGCTAAATAAAACAACATTTGAAATGGATAGGTCCATAATAACGAGCCCATAGTCATTTGAAAAGAATGGTTTGAAGGAAGCATTTTTCTGTAGATATTCAAATCCAGGACAAGAAAATAATCAGTGAAGGGTTACAAAGCTGAACATTTTGCAAAAGATTTGAAGTCTTTAACAAACTATTAATAATAATAAAAACAAAATATATTATTGCTAATTTAAATGAAGAGGTGGAATGATTCAAACAAAGGGATACAATGCTTCAAATCTCACACTAGTTGGAAGTCTATAAAAGCAAGAAAGTGTGGTGAAAAGAATGTGCCTTGGTGGATATATATATATATATATATATATATATATATATATAATGGATTGAATGAAAGTTCATTCTATTAGCTTAGTTCCTATTTACAAACTAAGTCTTGTTATGAGGGTTGGATTCCTCACATCTTAGTTGGATCTGAGATCAACAAGCTGGGTGTTGTTATGAGGGTTGGATTCCTCATTTATCAGTTGGATATGAGAACTACAAGATGGGTCTTGTATAAGAGAGTTGGATCTCTCATATTCATTTGAAGTTGAAGATATTAAAGGATTGATTTTATTTGTATTCATTCAAGTTAAATAAATAAAAGAAATATATTTTATCTACTTCATACAGTTTGTGTTATACATGTTTATGAATAATTAATTTATATGCATATATATTATTCAGTTAATTCATTTAATCTATGAAAGTGTAAAGATCATTCAAAAGTTTCAGACACTGATTCACCCCCCCCTCTCAGTATCAGTGTATGTTTCAACATATTTGTCTTGATATTGCATTGCTATGTATCATGGGAGTTGGATTTCTGGGATCTATTCTTCCTTTACCTACTCTTTATTATGATATTTCTTTGTTGTAGATTCTAACAATATGGTTCTTGAAACCTATTCTTATTTCACTTTCTTTCCTTGTCTTTCTCGTACTATGAAAAGTCTTGTAATTTATGAAATCTAGTCTTTATTCACTTGCTCTTCTTCTTGTTCTTTTATTTTCCAAATTTTAGTATATCTGATATTTGTTTCTTTATTAATGGATGGAACTGTCATCCTTCTACAATTCCGAGCTATATGAACATAGTTGTGGCATTTGTAACATTCAATATTATGTGGGGCCACATAAGTATTTCTTTCTTGAATATTTATTTCATAATACCTACAATCTGCAACCTTATGTCCAAAGTTAGTACAATAAAAACAATGACCATAAAATAAATTTACATACCTGAGAGTGAATGATATTGTTTGAGGTGTAGTCCTTCTGAAATCATGCTTTAGTTGATCACGATATTCTCTTCGATTGACTCCTTCATTATGAGTGAAGATTCTTGGTTGTTTGAATGTGGAAGGTCTTCTTTGGTGTCCATCTCTTCTGTAGTCTTCTTCTCGAGTCTTCTATCCTTTTGGAAATTCTTCTTTAGGGGATTGCATTCTCCCTTCTTTATAGAACCTTTGATAACTTCTGCATAACTTATGGTTCTCTTCATTTTTTCCTTCCGATAACTTGTGACATTTCTCTTCAACTATCTTTACTGATGATGTGGATGCTTCTTCATTGTTTTTGCTGAGATTGACAAATTTTACTCTTAACATAACAAATTCTTCAAGATTCTCACAATCCTCTTCTTTCTTCTTCATCTAGATCTTCATTACTTCTTCTATTCTTCTTTCTTCTTCAATTTGGATTTTCAAGGTGACGATTTCTTCTTCAAGTTATGTTGCTCATTTACTGTATACTACTTCATTTGGATTTTCTATCTCATCACTTTCAATTTTCAAATATGTTCATTAAAATTCAAGACGTCCTCCTTTTTCACATTTAAAGCAAAAAAACACACTTCTGTTGATTTCGTACTCTTCTTCTTCTGAATATGTATGACAAGATGAGCATCTTTCCTCTTGTTTTGTACTTGCATATTCTGTGGCATTCTTTGAATCTATGATGGGTGAATAATATATATTATGTAACTTATCCCAAAGTTGTTTAGATGATGAAAATTTACCCACTTTGTCCTTTACTAAATCATATAGTTCTTCCAAAATGAAATCCATTGCAATTTTGTTATTTCATTTCAGTTCCTTTTTGGATGCATTATTTTCCCTTTTGAAACTATCATATCTGGTAACAAATGATTTCCAAATATCATATCCATGTGCGTGTAAAAATACCTTCATCTCGGAACTCCACAACTCATACTTTAGATCCTTCATACCATTGAACATTGGTGCTGCATTCATACTGTATTCCATGATCTACCTTCCAATGGTTAAACTGTTTTCCTGAAGGAACCATCTCTGATACCAATTGTTGGATTAGTGAGAGAGGGGGGGTTGAATTAGTAATGTAATGTCCCCACTTTGGGACATAATCACAGTGCAGTGATTTATGATGATCAGAGTAGCCAGATGGATGATATCATGAGTACAGGGGTATTTGAGAGGCATTGTGGGGTCCATCTTGCATTTATCATCATATTCCATCATTATGAGCCATTCTGCATAGGTTGGCTTTGGTTTCATTGCATTCCGACGATTTCCATGATTTTGACTATTTTGAGCTATAAGTTAANNNATTACTTGGAGGAACCTCTCAGTGTAATAGCTCATTGGAATCGGGAGGAGAAACACTATAGGATGGGATGGCTAGAAGTGAATTTCAGTGGCCAGGGAAGCCACAAGGAGATATAAGGAGCTTTTCAGAGGTAAAAAGGTTAATTAATTAATTAAAGTGATTTAATTAATTAATTAAATATTAATAAAATGAAAGTCATTTTGGAGGGACAAGGTGAGCCAAAAGTATAAAGGAAACGCAAGGGCCGCTTCTCATTCATTCATGTATGTTTATCAGTTTGATATTTGGCTTTAGCTAGTGAGCCCATCTCTTGGGGGTTTTTAGGGTTTTGACTTAACAAACCCTAAAGGACGATTCAGTGGTGAAAGATTCCACCTAGCTTGTCCCAAGATTGGTCTCGGAGATGCAATACTCTCCCACACCATTCTAGTCATATCTACATCAGTGCAGGAGGTTCTACACAGCCACAAGCACAGAAAGAGGAGGAGGGCGCACCATTGGGGGCTTCCAGCAAGGGGGGGCGCACCATCCTTGGAGAGAGATTTGATGTAGGAGATTGGTAGGGCCGTTGAGGATTCTATCACTTGGGTTTTCACTTCAAGGCCTTGGAGAACAAACCTAGTGCTTTCTGAGATAGTTTTATGGCTCAGATTATTTCTTGAGCAGTGGGGCGAATTGAAGAGGAGGAGGGCATTTTTGAGATCCAGATCTAGTTCGTTTGGAGGGGTTACACTTCAGATCTGACCCTAATACTTCACCTAGTGACTTGTAGTGTCTCGATCTATATTTTTGGAGAGTTTCAGAGCATTTGGAGGCCTCCTTCAGCAGGGCCGAATTATCCAGGGCTTCAGTCATCCAGTGGGGCGCACCATTTAGTGGGGGATTTCAGATCTACAGAGATTGAGAGGGATCTTGGAGATTCGGGCACCTGGGTTGTTCTTACCATCACCCGATATATAAATTGGCATATTTCTTCGGGTGATTAGACACTTTTGGCAGCAGGTCCAAGTTATTGAGGGTTTCAACCTTCTATTGGAGCGTGGCATTCTTCAGCTGGAGAGTTTGGCATTCAGATCTGCTTGTATTAATCTTCATTTCTTATTCAGCCTTTGCAAGCATCTTTTGTATTAGCAGGAGCATTTTGTAGTAGCTCTTATCTATTGTCTATCTTTTTGGCCATTTGTTGAGCATTCCAGATCGACATCTTCATTGTAGTAGGTTTCTCTATTTTATGAATAAATAAGAATTGAGATGTTTTGGCTTGTCTATCTTATTACATATGGTTGAGGTATGTTCCATGGTTATCTCTTTCTATTATTTGTTGCATACACACATATAAACACATCTAAAAAGTAGATCAACAAAGTGTTTGATGAAATACCACAACCAAGAAAAAGTTTTAAAAAGACACCAAAACAATGATGATCCTTGCATAATGGTTTGGGATTATTACAGTGGTATCAGAGCTTAAATCCTACAAACCTGGGGGGTATTCCATAGGGATAAATGGATAGTTGGAAAGAAGTGGATAAGATAGCCTTTGAGATACCATGGTTGGAGATCATGTATGATGGCCTTAGCAAGGAAACTAAGGCTACAATAACCTTCCTACAATATGAAACCTATAGAAATCCCCATTGGAACAAATGGGATATTTTACAAGGGATGATCATAGCAGGTGAAAAGAAAAAAGAAGCAGCTATATGGTGGGAAGAACAGAGAAACCCCATGCCCATTAGGAGCATGCAACCTTGCCACAGTTGCAAGGGGCCATGGGAACTAGATCATAGGTACAGGTGTAAAGATCAGGAGTGCATTATTGAGGCATGTCATGACAGTGAGGGTGAGGTGTGTGAGGATGGAGCGATAGATGTGGATTCAAAGAAGTCGGATGATGACAATGACTCTTGCATAGAGGCTAGTGATAGTGACTCTACCTCAGAGGATAGTGATGATGACTCTTGCACAGAGGATAGTGATGCTTGCACGCTTGAGGAGGAGGATGACCCTTGTGTAGTGGATAGGCATCTAGATGGATAGGACGATAGCCCTAGTGTCTCAGCAGACACATCACATACCATTGATGACCTTATGCCTCAGCAGAGTGGTGACACTAGTGAGGAGTCACACATGTTAGCACTTAGAGATGATGATCTTTCGATGGGGGTCGTGAGACATCTATCACCTGTTTAGACACCCAAGATAGCCATGTCACATGAGGAGATTAGTGGCACGTTAGGTATGATGGATGAGCCTAGTGTGAGGGATGCAGACAATGGATAGGTAGACCCACATGTCTAGGAGAAGTTACAGGGAGTATAGACAGTGGACCTTACACATACATATCAGCCTGAGGAGATGGAGTCACAGTTATTGGAGACTCCATTGGTTGAGCAGACTGCAGAGGCTGATAGGGTGATGGAGAAATTACTTCCAGGATTGACATGCATTGATGAGGATGCACTTTTCAACAGTCAGGATGACCATATCATGTGTCTGGATACATCTCTATGGGATCCAGGCGCAAATGATAGTAGTAGGTTGAGTGCACAGGAGGATACAACTGCTCATACATGATACAGTGTGAGTCAGGGGGAGATGGCATCTAGTGAGGGGATGCAGTGGCATACAGGAGTACCCAGCAGTGTTGTAGACAGTGGGCAGTTGAGCATGTTATCTTATGAAGAGGGTGTTTTGGGGGATTCTAGAGTTGGCACTAGCAAGACTGACACTAGCAGTGAGGGGTATGAGATGGCACCTCAGTATGACCATGATCAGGAGTCACACCACTTGGAAACACAATTGAGAGTTAGTGAGGCTATGATCAGGGACCTACTAGACATATTGATGACATGCATGCAGTGATGGCAGATTACTATTGGAGAGCATCGGTGGCACAGGGTAGCTCAGATGGAGGATTCTCCATGGATGATTTTCACACTCTCCGGGAGAGAGTATCTGTGATGAGGAATGACTACCAACAGTTGTTGACAGACAGGGATTATCTATCGATGGTTGGTGAGATGTATCATGAGGCTTTGAGGGAGCAGGAGTTGGATATGGGCCGACTCACTCAGGCGTTGGTGAGCACTCGGGGATTCTTGAGAGGCACACAGACCATCCTTCAAGAATCAGAGTCTAGGACATATGAGTCTCCTAAGGAGATCCATTAGAGATCCACTTCATCTGTCTCAGTGGACACTCAGATGTATCAGTCAGTCACGTTGACAGAGGATGTTGATGATCTAGTAGAGGAGCACCAGTTGATGGGGGACACTTCCATTTGTGTCTTGGGAGTGGTTGATCTCCATATAGAGATTGATCCAACCGTACGCCCAGGATCTCTGATGCAGCATGATTTTGTAGGAGATGACATGAGTATGCCAGAGCATACAGTGATGCATGATAGATCACAGAGACATGCTGAGATGTATGGTGGGATTCAGAGGGGTGTAATGCCTGGCAGAAATGAGACACACTTATGGGAGCATGCAAGTGCCACTCCTTTGCAACAACATATGATTATGAGACCTCACCTTCACCATTTTAGCAGTTGCCTGGGTGAGGGGAGATGGATAGTGGTTTACCAACAGTTGGAGGAGTTGCTTCCGATTGTACCTGATGATAGGGGTTTAGTGACGACTACAGGAGAGAAATTATCATGGATACTGATGGACGATCTTCCGGTTGAATCCTTGGGATTGACCAAAGCATGTGACACCTTTCAGTCCTACAGCCAGCAACAGATGTTTCTATTAGCCCGTCCTGACACTTTTACCATATACAGCCGCATGAGGAGGGATAGGCCGTGGTTGAGGGCATGGAGAGTGAGTAGGTTGAGACTGCATGACATGAGTACTTTTACGACATACAACAGGTCAGAGGTGGACCGTGTTAGATAGACAGTTGAGATTTGGTGCGTGATGGTGAGCATCATAGACCAGATGACGACAAATGAGCACAGAGGGCTTCTGACAGTGATTAGCCCCACATAGGAGCAATTAGAAGAGATTGGAAGTGATGAAATTCCAAGTTTTCCATGGGACCCATGATTTCGTTTTGTTAGCATGATGTTCATGTTGACCCAGGTTGCACCAGAGAGTCACACACTCCACCTTGGTTTGGTTTGGAGTGGGTTTGCAGGTACTTGTCCTATGGGGCGAGACCTTTCCTTCCACTTGATCATTAGGATAGGGCATAGAGATGTTTGGACATGTACTTCTTCTATAGAGATGCCCTTACAGATACAGTTTTTGGACATCAGGTCCGGTGGTCACAGGTATTTTAGCTGAAGGACCCAAGAGAGGAGGGTTCAGGATGTATACAGAGGACAGATAGTCATGGTCAGAGTGGGTGAGATCGGAAGAG
>CBVK0100437653.1:0-11450 GCA_900067695.1 Picea abies | reverse complement strand
TTCAATTAAACCTTGATACTTCAACATATACTCACAACCCTCACTTAACCCATTGTCGATCAATTCTTCGATTGGATCTTCTTTATATGTTAACAGCTATTAGAAGACATCCATGGATGAGTGTAATTCAATTATTTAAATATAAATATCACAACAAAAAGAAATCTTAAATAAGGCCGAAAACGTAAGTACTCGCAAAATTTGTGATCAACCCTTTTCTTCCTTGTCTTCCTATCTTATGTGCTGAATGAGTTCCATTTTTTTACTTTTTTTCAACAAAACAATTAAAAATTAGTATTTCATACAATAATTAAATTCGATGTACATAAAAGAATAAATGTATGATTGCATACCTTTGATGCACGTTGTTGTAGGGATGCCTCCTCCTGTGATGCAATTATCTTCATTTCTTTTACCATCTCCCTTTACACTTACTTATACATCCATATGGGCATTAATTGGTTTTCCCCTATTTTGTCACTTGGAATTTCCATAATCTTCCTGAAAAACGAAAAAATCACAATACTCTTTTTTTAAATCGACATGAAAGTAAATAAAGGAAAAAAAATTAACTTTGTTATTTTTGGAACATATTAGAGAAAAACATGTTTAGCAATAATACTTTTTAAATCACCCCGGATGGGGTGACACGCGGCACTCCTGTGACACTGGGCTTAGCACTAAGCTAGGGAATAAATGTCGATGGCCGCCACCCACAAGTTTTCATTTACGATGGTGGACGGCCATAGTTGCAGCTATACGACAGAGGGACTCCTCCCTCACGCGACCATTCATGCTCACAGCACACTCAACATGACAGGGTTTAAGGGGGGTCAGGTGACTTTGGCCTCTGGTAATTTTCTTTCTTTTGTGCCCGGACAAAGCGAGACTACTCCTGCTTCGGCTCTTCTCTTCACATGGACGCTCTGGTGTAGTCCTGTACCCCTCTCGTCCTGGCTCACTCCCATCTCGTTGCATTTTGGTGAGGATTTTCCTGACATTTTTCTTTTTTATGCGCCTGGACAAAGTCGGTCCGCTCTTGCTCCAGCTCTCCTCTTCTTCTGGGAGCTCTAGTGCAACCCGACATCCTTCTCATCCTGGCTTATTAACTTCTCACTGCAACCGCTCTATACATTCATCCATTCCCTGGCAACTATGGCCAGAAAGCGGGGTAGGCCTCGCCGTGGCTCAGCCTGGTACGCCCACAAGGCGTAGTGGAAATGGAAAGAAAAATTGGAACGTGATCTGGCAATGGTGACCTCCATTCTTTGGAAGAAGGCTCGGGCTAAGAAATTGGTGCTGCTCGCCACCATTGCGGAGATGGGAGCCGGCTGCAGTAGCAAAGCCACGACAATTAAGTCGGGAGACAGGCAAGAGGCTGGGGCTGAGGACGTGTTTCCCACCTGTTACGTGGAAGAAGATTCGTTTATGGAGGACCTGCCGACTTCCCAGGAGCCTCACGCCATAGAAGCGACTCACCGGGATGAAAGAAGACCAAATTTCGCTCAGGAAGATGATATCCCCGGCTGCATTGTTGAGGAAATTCCCTTTCGCTCAGGAAGATGATATCCCCGGCTGCATTGTTGAGGAAATTCCCTAGTCGGGTGACTACAGCCCCACCAGCCATGATATGCAGGCAACCAGAGCAAATGTGAATACGGACAACAATTGCTCGGCGAGGAAGGATGAAGGGGATGATGCGGAGCAGATGGAGTTCGACACTGGAATTGGAGCGACCGTGGAATTGAGGGATGTTCTCCTCAGCGACGTGGGCGATGGTTTACATGGCTCTCTCCTCTGTGCAGAGCATCTAGCTCTGGTGTTCAAACTCCGAGGCCACATGGTAGACCTGGAACATAGAGCCCTTCTCATGGGCCAGCGTTTGGACTTGCTCCTTGACATGTACTCCAATGTTCCAGCTAAGCGAAAGTGCCCTCTCTGCGCGCAGACATTTGCCATCCTGACTGGGTCCATGTGGTAGAATGGCAAGGGCGATAGGTCACCGGGTACCTAGGTCTTTATGCTTTCTTGGTTCTTAGTTTTAGGTCTTTATGCTTTCTTGGTTCTTAGTTTTATCATGTTATTGTTTTATGCTCATTTGGACTATAGACATCTCTCCTAGTTTCCTCCGGGCAGGACAGATGCTACTTTCTTTCCTGTTTTATCATGCCACTGTTATATGCTCTCCACTTATGCCAGTTTCCGGTAATTGGCAGCATTTTTGGTGACTTAGACCTGTATCACTGTATATTTTGTCAAAAAAAAAAATTCGCTAATCTAATATAGCAGGTTCCACTTTTTTACTTAAAAAAAACAAAATAATACTTTTTAAATCATTCTTTTTGTTATTTTATTTTTTTCTATTGCAAGTCTCACAGGTCTCATTGACCATTGCTCTAGAAATTCTTCCTATATTTTAAGTATAACCTGATTCTTGGATTCATTGGATTGATTTTTGTATTGTAAGTGGAAAGTATGTCAATGTGTTCTCTCCACTATATCCCTCAAAGTTCTGTAAAACAATTTTCCCCTCTCATTAACTTCTAGCACCACTCCAGATGAACTAATGACCAAGTTTTCATCATCATTTACATCCTTCATAATTATTTTCCTCTTAGGATGACTTTGTGTTCCCTCGCTATCGATCCCTACATAACATTAAAAAAATGTGAAATCGAGTGTTTAAAATTTTTTAGTGATTAATGTTAAGAAATTCATTTTTAGTAAAATGTAAAAGAAAAACTTCATGTTGATTACATTTTGATACACCCAATTCCTCTCTTTGCAACATTTCCATAAATCTTTTACGCTCTTTTGCACTCATATTGTGAACAATATTATTGAGTTTTTTCAATATTTCGCTATGCATGACACACATTAACCAATATACATCATTAATTTAAACCTACAAATAATTCAAATATATAATTAAATTTTTACTAAAACTTAAAGAACATATCTCGTTCTCTTGTTGGGATGATATACCATTACGCTTATTGCAATAAGTTGTTTTCCTTGAACTTCTATCAGCCATCTTGTATCCAAAAAAAAAAATAGGAATCGTCAGATATAGAAATTATGAAATATTTTTTACAAAATAATATATTGGTGCATATAATAAAATAGTACACCCCGATGCATTAAACATACATATATGCACCAGTTCCCATTACAAATTATTACGCACCACTGAACCTGTATGCATATGATACTAAAATTAATGGTATTTGTATTTTAAACTCATCGGTGTTGTTGACAGAAATGTGTGGATCGATGCGATATTATTGTACAGTGTGCAACGATGCATTATTACTGTATAGTGCACACCACATACCGGGAAAAAGGTTTTAGGAAAAACAATGGCAGTGACAGGGTTTGGGATCCAATGCAATGAGTGGTACCATCGAAATGGATACCAAATTTCTCATATACAAATAAAGAAACCCTATAAAAATATATTTCTTAGAAAAAGAAAATCTCTTGTGAAATATAGAGAGAGGAACCAAGAAAAACAGCAAGAAAGCTAGGGCTTCCAATACCAAAGGTAACTATGAAACTCTTTTATTTTATTTTAGAATGCATTGAAAATAATTTGAATCAAACGGGGAAATATTGAGATGGTCAATAGAATGAAATCACATACCTGAAATTTCTCCTCTGCAAATTTGTATGTGACCTATCCCTTCCAATTTTTTCTCTTTAAAAAAATATACCCACTCCAAAATCTTTGTTGGTAAATCTCTCTTGCACAAATAGCCCCTCTAATGTTTTTCAAAAGAATGAAATAATGAATAGTATTTTCATTTATAAACACATACATTTTTAAAAATGAAATTGTCGCTCATTTTTTCGTTATATATTTTAGTGCATTGATGATAAACGTGGTCATTTTTTTTTGTAACTTACCTTGTCGATGTGCTATACACACATTGGTGAGATTTAAAGCATTGGTGCACTTTGTACATAGAAATGAACCAACAAAACATGTACATTTAAAAAAAAAAAACGTTTATTTTTTCGCTGTAAAATCAGTGCACTACATAGTTTTAGGTGACCTAGAGCACTCTCTACATACAAACGTGGCAATCTCAATTCTATTGAAAAAATAGAAATTCAAACCTTCACAATCAAATTTTGCGGAGGCAGTAACGCAAGTCACACTTTAGTGTTTTTCATAATTTAGTGCACTGGTGCCTTTTTATGTAGGTGCACCAATGCCTTTTTATATAGGTGCCTCGGGGTGTCTCTAACTAATTAAGAGAAAAATAACTTTTAAAATCCATTCAAAATTCTGTTTGAAGTTAGATTGTTCTATGCTTCCCAAACTTTATTTTAAGAATTCTGTTTGAAGTTAGATTGTTCTATGCTTCCCAAACTTTATTTTAAGAATTCATTCACGTATTGATGAAAGTTTTGGCTCAAATGCAGGGAAATAAAAGGTTATAATATCAAATGGCCAATTCTTCATACTCCATCTCATTCCATATCGTTGCAAGTTCATCAAGTTCTCACCCGCCATTTGAAGTAAGTCTAGAATTTATTTATAATTCATGTATCTGATTGAATTTATGTTATTTATGTCCATGCATTTGAATAATTGTTCATTGAATTTTGCAGGACCATGATTCATGATCAAGTTTGGATGCACAAGATATTCCACCAGTCCAAAAATTCCATAATATCTTATTAGGAGAAAGATACCACAGACAAATGTTTGATGAAAATGGATAGTTGTTTTACCCTTCCAATTGTAGCATGCCATCTTCCAGCAACCAACCTAGGTCAACGATATTACACTGTGAATTGCATCTCATTTATGACACCCCAATAGTATGTGGTTGTTGAAATTTTAAAGAGTTGAAGATGAACACTCAACCTGTCACATTGACCCATTGTATTAATGATCAACTAGCCAAAGTTGACAGTCTAATACCTCCCACTGCAGTCAAGAATCCAATAGGTGAGATAGAAAATACACATATGAACACTTCCATATGCTCATTTTTTGAAAATTTGGAATCCAAATCAATGAAGTTGCATCCTAAATTTACCAAATCATCTCCTCCTGTTGAGTCAACAAAGAGTTATAGTGAGAAAAATTATGATATCAATACTACCCAAAAGATCTCTACTAGGAGATCCAAAAAGTTGTATGAGCTCAAAGCAAAAATGTTCAAGTACACATCAAAGTCAGTTCAATTGTTGCAAGGTAGTGATGACTTCCCTTTACCTATCCATCTGCAAAGTAAACACCGAACCTATTACAACCGAGCTTTGTATGACACTTGGCATCTTCCATGCATGCGCCCTTTGTTGGAACCAAATTCACTTTTGTGGTAATTGTTATATGATTGCCAAGTCTAAAATAGATGTTGCAAATCCTGGGTTGTTTATGCTTTCACATGTATTTGTTCCTCCTAAACAATCAATAGCAATGATTCCATTTTGTGGTCCTCTTTATAGTCGGTCAGATTACTTGAATATTGTTAAATATGAACATAGCATTTCCATGTATACTGTGTGCATGAATGGTTATGTTTATGAAAAAATTAATAGTAAAAACATGTTATATATCGATGGTCATCCATGAACTCATGGGAACATTGCAAGGTTCAAATAGTTGTAGGTCCTCATTATTTAGTGCAAATTGTTCATTTGAGGAACACTCCAATGACAAAGAGTTCTTTAAGAAAAGGAAGGCATCCAAATTTGTTGTTGTGCACACAATGTGTAGTTTGTCTCATGCTGACGAGTTGTTAATAAACTATAACTTTTGTAGACCACCTACCACTTGTCAAAAATGCCTTTGCATTGGGTCTACCTTTAAACATCCCCTTGGGGCATAAGAAAAAGATGATTGAGTAATTGTATTTTTGGATTTTCAAAGGAACTAATGTAAATGTATTACTTAATTCAACATTTGTTTTATAAAGTGGTTGGTTGCATGTTACAATCATTACATCAAAGATAGGAACTAAATCTTATAACATTAACACATAGACTTTTGTATATTTTATTTATTGAGTTTTATTATTATTTTTATATTTTTAAATATTAATATAAAATTAGTTTAATTTAATATTTTTTTAACCTTGACAAATTATTTATTTTCTTCACTAACCGAATCTAATGCTTACATCTCTTTATGAGGAGATTCATAAAGTTGGTGGTAGATCAAAAAATCATATATTCATTTAAAACAAATTGTGTATACTAAAATTCATTATTATTAATGATTTTGTTTTCATTTTTATCAATTTAAATTTAATTAAATAAATTTAATTAATTATATGTTTTAAATATAACAATTATAAATTTATCCCGGATGGGGTGACAAGTGGCTCTCAAGGGATGACAAGTGGAGATAGGAAGCATTGAGAGTTATTAACCCCTGCCGCCAGTCTCCCTTCCCTCCAGACTGAATGACCCACACTCAGCTAAAAGTAATGGTAGTGCGTTGGGCACTCCAAGGTGACTTAATGGTGCCTTGCGCGAACCAGGAGTGCGTTGGGCACTCCAAGGTGACTTAATGGTGCCTTGCGCGAACCAGGCTGGGTATACCAAATAAGGTACCGATACTAGGCTAGCAGTCACCTCGACTTTCATGGCATTCACCCCCTGTCAATTCGCTAGGCATTGTGAAGGCTTGTGCCCTGGAACGCTCTCCCATTCCATCTTTTCCTTATGCTCGATTGTTTCCTGTCTTTCTCTTTGCCTTGTGCTCGACTGTTCTGTGGCTCTCCCATTTCATATTTTTCTTGTGCTCAACTATTTGTCCACCCATCGTCAATCCTCCATTGGCTATCCCGCCCAATCCTTACCTGAACACCCACACCATGCCCAGAGAGACGAGCAAATCCAGAAGGGGTCCAATGTACTACAACGCCCTTACCAGATGCAATAGACTCCCCCCCTCTCAGATTTCCCTCATCACTACCAATAATCTTGACCAAAGCCAAAATTGGCCTCAGCAATCCCGACCTCCAACCTCTAATCCCACATTTGACTATGGCAACTTCCCACTTGAGGAGGAAATTCTCCCTCCTGAGGAGCTCTCCCCTCCGCTTAGCTTTCACCTGGACAATACTACCCAAAAGATCTCTACTAGGAGATCCAAAAAGTTGTATGAGCTAAGAGAAAATTTGTCCAAGTACACACCAAAGTTAGTTCAATTGTTGGAAGGTAGTGATGACTTCCTCTTCCTATCCATATGCAAAGTAAATACCAAACCTGTTACAATCAATCTTTGTATGGTGCTTGGGCATCTTCCATGCATGTTCCCTTTGTTGGAACCAACTTGTCTTTTTGTGGTAATAGTTATATGATTCCCAAGTCTAAAATAGATGTTGAATATCTTGGGTTGTTTATCCTTTCACATGTATTCATTCCTCCCAAATAATCAATAGCACTTATGCCATTTTGTGATCCTCTTTATAGTCAGTCTAATTACTTGAATATTGTTAAAAAAAACATAGAATTTTCATATATAGTATGTGCATGAATGGTTATGCTTCTGGAAACTTAGTGCAAGAGACAATCCATTTGAGAAAAATATAAAGGGAAAAAGGAATGGCCATAAAAATAGACATGGAAAATTATTTTGACCAAGTAAGCCATTATTTCCTTTTCAAATTTTTGACCAAATTTGATTCGTGTTCATCCTTCATTCAATGGATTGCAATTGGCATTTGAAATCCTATATTTTCCCTCTAGTTAATGGAAAACCCACTTCCTTTTTCTTTGTCAGTCAAGGACTTTAGCAAGGATGTCCACTCTCTCCTTTATTATATATAAGAATGGAGGAATTGTTAAGTAGGAAGATGCAATTTGAAAGGACCTCTAGAAATTTTCCAAGTATCAGGATAGCAAGAGGAGTAAAAAGTATCAATCATTCACAATTTGAAGATGATATTATCACTACTACATATGGGGTAAAAATTCGATAAAAACTTATAACGATAAGGATAAATTCAATCATATTGTAGCAAATTATGACATAATATTAATTTTTTTATTATTTTTTTTTGGGCACCCCGATGAACATCGGACTTCTAATGCACATCTATACCTGTCGATATTTCGAGGAACCTAGATGATATTTATTCTATCTATCAATGAATCTAGAGGATTCCAACTACCAGTTTGAAAATAGTTTAATAGTCACAGACTTCACTGACTTGGTCAACTTTGACATAGTCAACGTTTTTCGGAATATCAATGAAGGTTAGTTTTTTTTACTATTTTGTTGTAGGTGCGACGACGATAAAATATTTTTATGTTCATTGTTCGTTGCATGATTTATTATTATTTTTGCTATGTGCTACTTGCCTCAAATCCAATTCTTGATCTGCATAGCTTTGAGTATGTACTCTGAAGGTTACAAATTTTTAATATTACTTTGTCTCTTTTTTAAATACCTAGACTGGATCCCTAACCCTTAGACCCTTCGGGGACACAATTGTTTCCCTAGGAAATAGGTATGAACATTTCTACTCAATTCCATTTAATTACTATACAATTTTTCTTGGTGTAGTTCTATTTTATTGTTTGATTTATTACTTGCTTATAGTCAAGATTTGGAACGTATGTGGTAAAAATGTATGGTCTTGATTTGTTGATTAATTGTTAATTACTATTATAAACCTTTAATAAATCTATGAAAAAAATGGATTAATTCTCTAGTACATATGGGGTGAATATAATTCGATAACTTTTGTACCATAAGAATATATAATTCATATATTAATGTACTTATATTGCTTTAATGGATTTTGTTGTAAATATAGGAAATCTCAATGCCAACACCTGAAGAGATTCAAAAGACGATTTCTAGGTTAAAGGCTGCATGGGAGGCACAGGTCGGTACCGATGGAAAATGTTATTTCCCTTTCAATCAATGCAAGGACTTGAAAAGAAGAAGGATTGTAAGGAAAATAGTTTAAAGACATTGTTTTATGTATGGGAATTGTGAAGGGGGGCATACATTTCATCTCATGGTAAGTTATTCATTATATATGTCTTTGTATTGATTCTATTTATAATTTTTATTTTTTTTTAATATTTGTTATATACACTAATGTTATTGATTGTTTGTAATTGTAAATATATCCTCCTAGGTGTCCGTCACTAGATAAATATCTACCAAGTAGTAGTAGAAATACTATTGTACAATATGTAGAAGACAGTATGGATATTGAATATCAAGTCAATCTTATGGAAGAATATGACACCAATAATATTGTTGAGACGGATGATGGGAAAAATAGATTGATCTAGGACATCTTTGCTCCTATCGATGAGGAAAACGATGATGATATTTATGATGTACCTCTACTTGAGAAGGAAGAATAGCCCCTTTATGAAGTCTCAAGAAAAAATATTATATCTTCTATAATGTTGTTGGTGAACTTGAAGGTATTGAATGGTTTTTCAAACATGTGCCTCACACAGATACTGAGGTACGTAATCTAATTCGTCACATATTATACGTAAAAGTTGATTTTATTTTTCTCTATTTTTAGTGTTAATTAATGTGTAAATTAAGGATGCAATATTTTTTATTACTATTATTTATATTAACTAGTTTCTTTTTATGTCGTATATTGTTAGGTGAATTTTTCTTACCACCGTAAAATATTTTACCTCTCAAACACCGAGAGAGATGTGTGCCATTATGAAAGATATTGGAATGGACTATCAGGATATTGATGCATTTCTTAATGATCATATTATATATTATGGACAATATTCATCAGAAACAAAATGCCTACAATGTCAAATCAATAGATATCGAATCGATCAAGTAACAAAAAAGGTTCCTCACAAGGTTCTTCATCATATTCCGATAATTCCATGTTTTTAATGATTGTTTAGGTGCCTAAGCATTGCACAGTTTATGGATTACCATGCATGGAACATAAGTGAATATGGTGTTCTTAAAATGCCTACATATGGTTATGCATTTAGTAACATCGAAGAAATATGGAAATTTTTAAAGAAGAACCTCATAATGTTAGGCTTTCATTGGCAGCTGACAATGTCAATCCATTTGGTGAGCTTAGATCTATTTTCTCAATGTGGCCTATTTTTGTTATAAACAATAACCTTCCTCCTTGGATGTCAATAAAGAGGGAGAACACAATGTTGGCAATGATTGTNNNGTCAATAAAGAGGGAGAACACAATGTTGGCAATGATTGTTCCAGGTATTTGTTTACAAAATTGGTTTGAACGTTATATTTTGTTTTTATTATTCATTGCATAATTACTAATATATATACAAGGTAGTAATTATGTGTACTTTCACCCAATTAGGTAAGTACTAAGTGAAATATATTAATGTATATATTGGGCCTCTTGTCGAGGAGCTACTAAAGTTATGGGTTGGCATCACTATGTGCGACATCTCTAGACCAATAGGGAAAATGCAATTTCAATTCCATGGAATACTTACATGGACAATTCATGATGCCCCAGGGATAAAACATTTTGGTGGTATGTAACATATTGATGCACTTGAATAGTATATCATTTTATGAAAATATTATGCATGCTTCTTAAATATCAATTCCTTGTTATATAAATAATATTGATATTAATCCATATAATCTTGCAGGTCTTCAAATAAAGGGTAAATTTGGATGTCCAGTTTGTGGTCCTAGGATAAAATTGCATTGTTCAAGAAGTCTAGGAAAGGAGGTATTTGATGAGTATAGACACTTCCTCCCTAAGAACCATAGGTATCGAACTANNNTATAGACACTTCCTCCCTAAGAACCATAGGTATCGAACTACAAAAAAAAAGCTTTTCAATTTGAAAGAAGATACCAGAATAAAACCACGAAGAATGACACCTCACCTATGGAAGTTGGAATATAATAGAAACCGTCAAGGTAAGCATTTAGTCTATGTGTCTACATATATATTAATTTCTTACAATTTTAATTTGTATCAAATTCTGTTTATTGTATCTAACAATTATTTTTGTAATCTCATTAATTATTTTCCATAAATGTCGTCAAGGCATTAATGGGCTTCCATAAGGAATGAAATGCTACCATGTACAATTCAATAGGTTTCCTACTATGAGCACCTAAAAATAACTCATTTGTTTGATACAATGTATATCAGGAAGAATGTAACACAAGCATTGTGGAGAATTGTAGATGGAAGGAGTGACAAAGAAAAAATTGTCAAAAATTGTACTGACATTCAGGAAGCCAAACATAAATTGAAAAATGTGATTTATCCAAATAGCAATGGAGTACACCAAAATAATATTCCATGGTTATTTATAGAGTAGGAAAGCAATGTTGTAAAAGAGGTCATTTGGAAAATTAATTTTCCCATGTGATTTTCTTCAAACATAAATAATATCTTAACGAAGAAAGGTGAATTTGGTGGGTGAAAACTCATGACTGACATACCTTCATTAAGGTAATTATTTTGGAT
>CBVK0100437652.1:0-10099 GCA_900067695.1 Picea abies | reverse complement strand
TCTCTCTCTCTCTCTCTCTCTCTCTCTCTCTCTCTCTCTCTCTGCTTCCACGACTATAAAGATTCAATCTTTTTAAGACATATCAATGATACAACAATCCCTTATTGTGCATGTCTAATCATAGGAATGATCAATGTGTTTGGTTTGTTGTGTCTATATGATTACCAAGGTTAACTCACCTATAGTCACATTCTTCTTGGATAACCTTTGCCAACTTATCTTCAACCTGCAATCTACCTTCTTATGGGCTAACTTTAGGTATTAGTAACAATGGTTCAACTTCTTAGTCTTTGTAATCAAGCAATGATTCTCCTTCCTAAGGTAACTAATGCCAACTGTATAAATGACAAAGAAGTAATTTGACAGATCTTATTGATGTGGCCTGCACATGGTGTACATGCGATGCTTTAGATCTAGTATTCACCCATCCACTTTTTTATTTCTTATGAGGTTTAGATACACATCCTCAAAGAAACCATTATGATTGGTCAAGCTCCATCGCAATTGTCAATCATGTGCTAGTTGACTAAAGTTGCTATTGACATAATCCTTGGTCAATTGACTACTCGTTAACCATACTTTTATTAACAATTATTCATCACATATTAACATTAACCATTCAGGTATCTATCAACATGATCCATCATCCATTTCTACCATTCTCCGATCATTAATGTGCAATTCCAATTGATTATGCTCAATCGAGTATATCCCATCAGTTCTTTATCTCATCAGTTTCTTCAATCAAATTAGACTTAATGGATTACTCATTTAGTTGACCATCCAACTACTTATCCAATTCATCACCCTCGGTTTTGGATCAAACCTCCCCCTTTTTAGGTGTTTTTTGAGTCCCACAAAAAATAGACAATTTCTAGAGCACAGTTCTTTAAAAGTGCTTTGTCAAATCAAATTGTTAAGAAATGTGGTATCACCTTTGTCAAGTTAATCTAGCTAACCGAAGCATTGTCAAAATTTGAAAATGTCATTAGCTTCGCCATTGAAGTTTGCCTCTTATGAATTTTCCTTCTTTATGAGTCTTCTCGATCTTGATGGTTATGTTGGTTTGTTCTTTTAACATGGATTTCCCATTCTTTACATGTTGTGCCATCTTATTCTTCCAATATTCATAGAATCAATTGTTCTCGAGGTCTTGTTGCCCTCTGGAACTCAACGGTTCCTCATACACTTCATCCTTTAATAAACTTGGCCCTATGGTTCATGAGGCATATCTCGAAGTTACATATCAATGAAAAATATAATTCTTTGCTATCTCTCTCTCTAGCAATATACATATTCTTCTTCTATATTAGAAGGTGGGGCTTCTTCTTCAATTGTTGTCTTGAAATTGAATGGTGCACCTTCCACTCCTCTTTATTTCATTCTAGTCCTCATCCTTTTGGCTCTACCTTTTGTGTAATTAAGACAAAGTTTGTAAGGATAATTACTCAACACTTCTTATTCTTTTGATGATTGCTCCCTTTATGATGACTACATAAGTTATTCATGTTGAATTCTTGAACATCATTGGCATTCTATGTCAATTTCCTTTTTTGTTCTTTCTACTAGTAAGAAGAAATGATCTTATAGCCTTGATTCTTCCCAAAATACCTAGGGTCTTTGGTGATGTATAGCTTCACCCAATATTCAATCTCACAATGGTTGTTTTGTCCACGAAAGGGACAAGGAACCAAATACCAACATTGTTAATCTTTATGACCCCTCTTCTTACAACAAAAGAAAAATACTAAAGACTTATTGTTTCCAAACCTTTCTTGTTGTTAATGGTGGCTTGTTGGGTTTGTGAAAGTAGGTAGCTAATATAAACCCCACCTAGGTTCAAGTCTATCAAAGCAAAATTCTTATGTTTGTGCTCATACTGTTGGATGTGCATTTGCAAATGCAACAATAGTGGGGGCTTGGATTGAATCCTAGGTGACTTTGGTGGAATACATACCCCCCACTCATGTCTATTAGTTGAAAAGCAACCAACTTGAATGATGCTACTAGTTCCCATGTAATGTTAAATCTAGGCATGTTAGCCTCATCATGATAAATGAAAGCTTAGTTTAAAAAATTCTTTATTGCTTACCCTCATGTTTTTTGACTCCCTTGCTTGTTCCTACATCTAATGGCATGTGCGTAGTTTCTTGGGATGCCTTCTTGTTTTCCTGCTTACAACTTGCACAATGATGTTGATCATTCTCTATGGTCCTCTCTTACTTCGAGTCATTCATATTTGTTCATCTTGAGCCTTCACAAAAATGATCTTCGAGGTTTGTACATTGCTTGGAGTTGTCTTAGAACATTCACCCTCGGATATATTAACTACACCATATCCTAAACCAACCCGAGATGGTTTAGAATTCACCACAAAGGGGCTCTTCATGCCTTGACCATATTTTCCAAGCCCTTGGCCATCAAAATCCATATTTTGTAGGAAATTTGAGCCTACCCCTTTGGTATGACTTTCAAAACTACCAAAAATCTTAAATGTTGTTTCGGTTTGAGCAAGGGGTAAAAATAAAGTGCTTACCATGTTTTCTTCATTCATAAACTATGCATCTCAAGTCAAAGTGAACCTCATACTTATTTCATCTCTTACAATTTTCTTTGAAGGATGGAAAATATGGCTTATTTTGCCACCAAATCTTGTCATTGTTTATCTACAATTTGGTCATTAAAGAACATATTGGGCTCATGGTAGATAAAGCCACCTATTGGGGCCAATATACATTGTAATAATGACCATAGGGATATTAAGGATCTCTACCTACATTGGGCATGCCATTTAGGATGCCTGGTTAGTTGAGAACCCTTTAGACCACATGGAGAAACATAGCAAGGTATTTTTGCATATCCGTGGGTCCCTCTTGAGGAACTCTAGAATGTAATCCTTATCGACCAATTGAATCAATAGAAAGCCCTTATTTAGGATGTGGGTATGGATGCATTGCGACTCATCTGGGTCCCAAACCTCTCTAATCCAATCTCTTATGAAAATCTTAGGTGGGACATGGCCTAGTACAAAATGTCGCCAACAGGGTTTCCTCCTCAAAGGATCAAAGCGCAACTAGGAGCGTGAAGGGACAATCATCGATAAAGAGGTACTTATGTTATCCTTCCTTCCCATGTGTTAGCTTAGGGACATGGCCTAGTACAAAATGTCGCCAACAGGGTTTCCTCCTCAAAGGGATTACAAACAAAAGCATATTTGTTCATTAAAAACATCAATAGGAATTTCATTGGTGTTAAAGTTATAGGTATAATAATGGAGGTTACATTGTGATAGACTTTTAGAACAAATTTATAGGGGACTTTTGGAGGTACCACTGCCACTAATATCAATATGCTTTGCAATATTATAAATAATTGTAGCATTTTCAAAGGATAAGTATACTTAAACATATCAACAATCTTATGCCTAATGATTGAGCCTTGCATTCTAACATGGCCAATTATGTCAACAATCAATACAAAAATGTAAAAACTAAGTAGAAATGAAAAGTAATAATCCTCCGCACTTTACTCCAAACACTACTAAAGCCTACTCAAAATTCACATCAACACATGTTTCCATAACCAATAGGTTTAAGTTCACACTTTAAACAAGTTTAAAACAACATAATGATTTGGGTGAAAATTCTCACAAAAAATTCATTAATAAGAAGAAGCCAAGGATACAAAAATATTTCATGATTTTTTTTTTTTTTTTTATATAAATAAGCCAAGGATACAAAAATATTTCATGTTTTTTTTTTTTTTTTTATATAAATGCTTTACCGAAAATTGTTTTTTCTCTTTAAACCTATTAAAACTAAATAAAATATCATAATATGTTACTAAGCTAAGTTTTCTCTTTAAACCTATAAAGACTAAATAAAATATCATAATATGTTACTAAACTAAGTTTTCTCTTTAAATCTATAAAGACTAAATAAAATATTATATAATGTTCCTATCATTTAGAGATTTTGAAACCAAAAAATTACGTATAACTAACAAAGCATTAGAGATTTTGAAACCAAAAAATTATGTATAACTAACAAAGCATTAGAGATTTTGAAACCAAAAAATTATTTATAACTAACAAAGCATGAGACATATGAGAATAACACCACACGACCAAGAGAAGATGGTTGAATCTAAGTACTAATCAACTTATGATTTAGAAGTGAGCATAAAGGATTGTGAAGCTAGAGGCAGTTCTTGTAGACATTAAATTTGTGGAATCAAGAATTTTTTATGATGTTTCCTGGTTACATGCAATTCTAATGCAATTTTAGGGATGTGAACCAATTCATTTAATTTTTTTTATATTTTATTTGTTCGTGATTACTTAAAAAAGTGAAGAATATTAATAAATTAAAATAAATAAACAAAAATTTATTATAATAATAAAAATTAATCATAAAAAATAAAAAGAGTCAATTATATTATTAAAAAATATAAATATAATAAAAAACTAACTATCATAATAATAAAATCATTGTACATATATTTTAAGTTCAATCATTGTACATCTATTTAAAAAAAAAAAAAATATATATATATATATATATATATATATATATATATATATATATATTATTATTATTTATAATAAATATGAAATTAATATATATATATATATATTTATTTATTTATTTATTTATTTATTGATTGATTGATTGATTATTATTTATATATCCTCGTCTTAATAATTTATCCTAACTACAATTGATAAGCTTTAAAGTAAAACAATGATGTTTGTAATAGAATCTATACAAATTGTTATTTGAAATTAAGATGATTATTATGAATAAAGTATATGTTTTTGTTGATACATGTGAGTGTACTTTTATCATGTCTTCATTGAATTGAACATAGGTTTATATAATTAAAGTTCAAGGCTTTCGTCATTTAATAGAATAAGTTAATCGTGAAGCAAACAACTCCTTTAATTTGGGGCTTTTATCCTAGATTCAAAATTTTCTTTGAAGTTCAAGTTAGATTGTTCAAATTGCAGTATGGAGTTGTTTTGATGAAAATAGGGGTTGAAAAAACCATTTATAATATTAAATTTTGTCAAATTACAAATTTTTATTGTTGAAATCATAACTGCTATTTTTTTTGTTGCCAAATGAAAGGGAACACTTGCTACATAGTTAGACAACTCTCCATTTGGTATCACCTGTTGCCGACTTTGTAAAGTTAGTAATATTAATAATAATAATTTGTTTTTAAGGTCACGACCAAGCCCGACATCAAATTTGTGTATGAGACCCCCTTGTTTGTGGGACAAGGGACCCCCTCTGCACAACGATTTGACTGATAAAGTCTATAGAGGTATACATACCCTACCTCCTTCTAGATTTGAACCTGTAACCTCCAAGGAGGAAACACATATTCTTAACCATTAGACACACTCGGGTTGTAAATACTCAGATATATCATATGTGTTGTGTATGTGTTTTTTTATATAAACTGTTACATATAAAAAATGTGAGAATGTTAAATATTAAATGTTTCAAAGATTTTACTTTTCTTCCAAATTTATAGAGACACATTAATGAGCTTTTAGTGTTAACTCAATTGCTTTCATGATTCACCCCACTTTAAGGGTTATGTGATGATTGCCTAGGTCATTGATAAGCAAAATTATGAACAAATAACCATATCAATTAAAAATGATTAAAATATTGATGTAAAATTTTCAATCACAATGATTATTCACTACCCATCCTCTTGAAAAGTGAAGATATGCAGTGAAAAAATGATTAAAAGGTTAATGCAAAATTTTCAATCATAATGATTATTCATTATAATGATAATTCACTACCCATCCTCTTGAAAAGTGAATATATGCGTCCCCGAAGAGTGAAAGTGTACATTTATGGTTAATGCATCCATAAATGCACACCTTCACCCACTATAAAGGTAAATGACGAGATAAAAGTGTATATTTCTTTATGAATATCTCTTCGATCATAAATAACAAGAACACTTCTTCTTCTTTTTTCCTAAAGGTGACAAAACATATCATAACATAGTGATCAATCGACAATGAGGGTAATCATCATTGGCCATGATACACAAATATGGGTTGACTCATCATCGTTATTCAAGAAAAACCCACCCCCTAAAATGACCCGTTGGTGGTCCGTCAGGGGGTAGAATTTCACTCTTGCCAAATCCCTGTAGGTCTTGGTTTATTAACATGTTTCCTTACGTCTAAGGAAGACGAGCTCTTAGCTAATCGGAAGTAGTTTTAGGTCTTAATCCATGCCAAAATGCGGTTCCAATCTATGTTGTATTTGAAAGAAAGACAATATCTCATATTGTCATCATTGAGGCTACACTAGTGGAGTCATGTGGTTTCAAGTAGCATATAGTCTTAGTTAAGTGACCATGCAATCTAGCACCAAGTACAAAGCCTTCACAAGGCACTAAGACTAGTGGAACATGGTAAATGTTAACATTCTCACCTAGGCATTCTCACATGGTAAATGTTAACTATCACCAATAAAAAAAATTAGACAAGGTATTAATGAGATGGTGAAACAAGACAATTTCCATATTTGAAATAATGAAGATCTAGGTCAATTTAAGAGTTTTTTTCAAGTCAAGTATAGGCTCAAGAGGATCCCCAAACACCTAAAATAAAGAAAAAGTCTAGGGTAGTTGTAAGTCGTGAAAACATATATAAAATTACATCAGTAAAGTAAGTTATTACAACAACAAAAAAATATCTCTTTGACATGCAATAATTCAATGAATAAAGAGGGTGAAACAATGAGCTAAATTAGGGTTTCAATTGCCAACAAATTCATAAAATTAAAGAGCAATAAACAACCCTAAAACCCTAGACATTTTTCCATAAAAGGTAGTTATAACACTTCAAAAATATAAGTTAGGGTTTTAACAAATATTAGGTCAACAACATGCTAAAATGCCCAAACGTCTTAGTTTTTTATGGCTGGAAATGAAATATTGTTGTAATAAAACCCTAAATTAACCATAAAACAACAAAAATAAAGTATAATTTAGAAAATAATGAATGACTATTGGGAGAAAAGACTAGTGCCTATTCTTTTTTCTAAGCATATGGGGTCAATTAAGGATCCCTTTGGAGAGAAATGATTGGATTTTTTTAGGGTGATACCTAGAGGTTGTCCACTACTAACCCTTGGAAATCCTCCCAGAATGTTAGGGGATAAATCAAGGGAAGGTTTTGCACTAGACACCCTCCAAGAGATTTTAAAAGAAGGGTTTGTTCAAGAATAATCCAAGAGAATGCTTAGACAACACTAGATAAACAACATTACACTTAAATTCATTTGTAAACATAACCATAAGATGAAAATAAACCACTTACTCAATAAATATTTCATCCATCGAAACCCTGACAATGATCATCCAAGTAATAGTAGAGAATCCACAAGCATAACTCCTCCAAAAAATTGTTCTAACTAACCATCCATAACATTCTTCATAAGAGAGAACAAGTAGAAGTAAACAAGTAGTGATATATCTACACAAGTAACAATGATTTACAAGTGATGAGTGCTTCTATGATTTGTATGAGAGATATAACACCCTTCTCACATAATAGAAGCCCTAAAAACATAAAACAAGGCCTCTATCTCCCATAAACCCTAGAGATAATGCAACAACACATAAAAAAACCCATGATACCTGAGTGGGTGGGTCTCTAAGACCCTCAACGATGCCTCCAAGGTGAATTAAAGTAGCTCAAACATCAAATCATCCCACATACAAGTGCTCTAGAACTCACATGTGTAGCCTCAAAAGGGGACAACTCACTCAAAAAGTGGTGAACAAAGGCTCAAAAGTGAAATGCTATCATGAATGGGTGCAATGTTTTGTCTTCGAGAGGTGCCTCAAGTCTCCAAAGAGTGTGACATCTCATCAAAAGGTGCCATATCATCATCAAGAATCTCGAAAGGTCACATCAAGGTGCCCTGTCATCAAAAGGTGCAATATCCCATCGTCAAAGGGTATTATCATCAATGGAAAGGTGCCACACCATCTCTTCAAGTGCAATGTCCTCAAGCAAAGGTCCAACACCCTCTAGAAAAGGTGGAATGTCCCATCAAATTATCATCAACATTATGCAACGTCTCATCACAAAGAGGCTCAACATCACACCCCATGTGTGCTAGGGTGTCTCGTAAAGGGATCCATGTCCTCAAAAGGCTCAATGTCCTCCTAGAAGTGTGGAATGAACTCTCTCAAGTGGTGGGGATGACATCCATGAAAGTGTGCTAGTAGCCCCTCAATATCCTCCAAAGGATCCAAGTGTCAACCAAGCATGTGGCTATGTGTGATCCATCATCCGAGGAGGGGCTCACGTGGTCCAATGCATCATGAAGACTGAAGGAAAGGTACACATTCCAAACACAACATATAAAGTGAGCCATGTTAATACAAAAGCCATTATATAGATCTCACAAAGCATCCCCTTCAAACTTCACACTAACTTACAAAGTTATACAATTTGTCAAGTCTAGATACGAGAGGATCATCATTACTCCCTATTAGGTGTGCCAGTACCCAAACCAAGAAGCATGTCCCAAGGAACCCATCAAGAGGTATGTGCAGTGACACATGGTATGGATTGGGGTTTACTTCATGTGTGGATTGTCATTGACATGCAAGGCCATGTATAATAGTCATCCTCACGAGTGCCTTTGTAGAGGGAGTGCTTAGGCAATGAGATACCATTTCCTCGACATTGTGTCTTTTCAAACACCTGCTTTCCTTTTTCTTTATAGCTTTAACCTTTTTTTTTTGGCTTTTGACATTTTATTTGCTAAATCCTTTGGTAAGATATGTGAGATATGCATTCATTGCATAAGACTTAAGGTGATGGCCTCTTAGTGAGGGGGTAGAGCTCATGCTTCTTTATTTCTTGTTTTTTAATGCTTTGTTTTTCTTGTTTATTTCTTTGCCTTGCATTTTGAATTAGGGATTTTGCTTTTTCTATGTCATTTTTTATGAAGTTGCATCAACCTCAGGCATTCAAGCCCCTTCTTCTCATGGGATCATGATGCATAGACCTTTTAGGATACATGTAACAACTGACCCAAAAGAAAGAGCAATGAAGGACAATGGATAAAGCATAGATGGAATATGTTATTTATGGTAAGGGATATGGACATGTTACCCCCATTAAGGTCCCCAAGTAGTATAACTTTTCCCAAGAGTGACAACACTGGACTAGGAGACAATGATGATCATTGAGGTGAAACAAGACAAAATGTGTAAATTCAAAGCATCGTCATTCATTATCCAATTCAACCCATGATCACCATTTTTATGCCTCAAGTATTGACATTATCACTCGCTATGAAGCGTCGGAACGATGTACCTGAATATGCAATACACAATGTCATATGAGTGAGCTGAGTTGAGCATGTAATGGAAGGCATCTATGGAAAACTCTCTATGGAGAGTCCAAAATGACATCATCAGAATCGCTGTATGGAATGTGAATCATGGAGAAAAAAAATCTCCTCTAGTTACCCCTAGAAGTTAGGGGGTAACAAGTCCCATATGAGACTATACATTACCCATGGTTGTAGTTTAACCTCTTGCCCAGGGGAAGAAGAACACCTCACTTTCTTGAGTAAAGCTAAATCAAAATTACGATTATAGTTTGACATCTTGCTTATGGGGAAGAAGAACACCTCACTTTTTTTAATAAAACTAAATCAAAATTACCCCATTTTTAAAATAAAAAATAATAAACAAGCAATTAAACATTCCAAAATAACATCTAATCTTAATCCCATAAGAAACTAAATACTACTAACCTTTACAATTTAAGCTCTTTCCGGGGAAAGAAGATCACCTCACTTTTTTTTAATAAAACTAAATCAAAATCATAATTGAAATTTAACCTCTCGATTAAGGAAAATAAAAACATCTCATATTTTGAATAAAACTAAGTCAAAATTATGTTTTATTAGTCCCTGCCGAAGGCGCAGGGACTATAGCGATGAGTTCATCGCTGACCTGACATTTGTTTAGGTTGACTTTTTTATTTTTTTTGAAACTGTAATGTTTAACTTACCACATTTGTTTTTATTTATTT
>CBVK0100437650.1:0-11452 GCA_900067695.1 Picea abies | reverse complement strand
CCTCATTATTTTCAGTCACAACCACCTAGGAATCCTTCAGGGATGCTATTAAGGAACAATACTACCCTGTCGAAAGTTATGATGATCTGTATACCAAATGGACCACACTGCGGCAAGAAAGAGACTAAGCAGTGCCAGATTTCACAAATATCTTCCATACCTTGCGCACCAAGTTGGGTATCAAATATTTGGAGTGACATCTGGTGCTCAAGTATCCCATTTCTCTTCATAGATACATCCAGACCGAAATGGAATTTCTAGACATCTCATCCTTGGGCACGGCCTATAGATATGCTGTCAAAATCGAGCAGAAGATCAAACAAAAGATGCGACAATTTGGGCCTGGGAACCCCTCACAACAAAAGCCAGGAAAGGGCAGTCCCAACCCACCGAACAAAGGAGAGAGAAAATATGGATAGTATCAAGAAAACCAGTACAATCCGCAGGCAAAGAAGGAAACTGGAAAGACAAAGAAAGATACTGGGAAGTGGTGCGACCTCCATAAGAGCCCTTGGCATAACACTGTTGATTGTCGCTCAAATCAGTCGCTGGTGGCCGAAGTGAAAGCCTCTAAATCAGATCCAGATTCTGACTCCGAGACAGAACTAGAAAGGGGAAGATGGATCATTGACGTGGAACCCAGTGCCACCATTGCTACCACCAAAATCCATCCTAGTGAACCAGATGAGCCAGAAGAAGGAGAGTGCCTCTTTCATTCAAAGATGTGGGTAAAAGGTACCCTACTGCACTTCATCATTGATAGCGATAGCCAAAAGAACCTCATCTCATAGAGGTCATCAAGCGGTTGGCCCTACCAACAATGCCCCACCCACAACCCTACACCATTGGATGGCTCCTCCAAGGAAGTGATCTCTGCGTCATCCAACAGTGTCAACTATCGTACGGCATCAAGCCCTTCAAAGATGAAGTATTTTTTTATGTTTCTCCTCTTGAATTTTGTGATGTTCTTTTGGGCCAACCTTATTTATGGAAACGTCATGTTGTATATGAGTCTAGGCCTTGTAGTGTTATTATTACTTTGAACAGGAAATTGTACAGGATACCTGAGGCAGTACCACCTAGTATTATTTCCTTGATCTCTACTAAGAAATCTAGGAAGGTCATCTCTCAAATGTGGAAGTTTGTCTTCTTCATGATTCACTCCTAGAATAAGCGAAAGATCTAAGCCACATCGAGGGTCTCTGCGACCGACCTCTCCACACAGCAGAAGCAACTAGATAAGGTCGTGGAAGAATACTTGGATATCTTCTCCTCACCTACAGGGGTACCTCTGCACTGCCCAGTCAAGCACCCCATCGATCTAACTCCCGATGCACCGCTACCCAATGGACCAGTCTATCATCGCTCTTTGTTAGAGAATGAGGAGATCAAGCGACAAATCCAAGAACTTCTCCACAAGGGGCACATCCGCTCTGTATTGACTACTGGGCTCTGAATAAAATCACTGTCAGAAACCGGTACCCGATTCCCCGAATCNTCGATGACCTCCTTGATCAACTCACGGGGGCCAAATACTTCAGTAAGATTAATTTGAAGTCTGGTTACCACCAGGTCCCGATAGAACAGACAGATGTATGGAAGACTGCCTTCAAGCCAAAGGAAGGACTTTTTGAATGGTTTGTCATGCCCTTTGGTTTGAAAAATTCTCCAGCCACTTTCATGAGGATGATGGACAATATCCTATGACCATTCACCAATAATTTTGTAGTGGTGTATCTGGACGACATTCTAATTTACAACAAGACTTGGTCCGAACACTTGTAGCATATTCAGCAGGTTCTGCACACCCAGCGGCAACACAAGATATACACAAACCTGGAAAAATTCTCCTTCGGCACGGACAGGGTCCATTACCTGGGCTACATCATTGATCAGCATGGCATACATGTGGATCCAACCAAGATCAAAGTCATCCGTGACTGGCCAGCCCCAACAACACTCACTGATCTTCGGAGCTTCTTGGGACTTGCTAATTTCTACGGCAGGTTCATGTTGAGTTTCTCCCATATTGCATGGGCCCTCAGCCAAATAAATAGGGGTGGTGGTAAGGCGAAATTTGCGTGGGGCTGGTCCAAACAACAAGCATTCGATGATTTGAAGTAGCGCTTGTGTTCAGCCCCAGTACTTTCACTACCAAACCTGCAACATCCCTTTGAGATCGAGACAGATGCTTTAGACTATGTTGTGGGTGCCTTAATCACTTAGCACGGCCACCCCCTGGCCTATCATAGTGAGACACTATCAGATACTATCCATAAGTACCCTACTTATGACAAAGAAATGTACTCCATTGTGCAAGCATGCCGCCAGTGGAGACATTGCATTCTTGGGAAGGAGACAGTCATCCACACTGATCATAAGCCATTGCAGTTCATGCAGACACAGGGAAAACTGCAGAATGACTGCCATCAAAAGTGGTCCACATACTTGCAGCAATTCCACCTCAACATCAAGTATAAAACAGGAAGCACCAATCACATCACAGATTGCCTCAGTAGACCACCAGTCGCGGCACTCACCACGGTGCTAGACTTGCGACCATGATACATCTGGATGGCCCCAACTCTATGAGACAGACCCTGACTTCGCCACCACCTACCAAATGTTGGGTGAAAATTTAGTTGTCAATAATTTCCATCTTTAGGATGGGTTGTTGTGTCATCTAGGCCATATCTGTGTTCCATCAAGTGAGCAAGCGAAGCTGATCTGGGAAGTGCACTACAGTCGGGTGGCAGGACACTTTGGCGTCGAAAAGACAGTGGCGATGCTACAGAAACATTTCTACTGACCAAAACTTCGACAAAAGGTCGGCAAGTATATCAGGTCCTGCACTGCCTGCACTATTGCCAAACCGACCACTGAGAAACAGGGCCTCTACACCTCTCTTCCTACTCCTGACAGACCATGGGAATCCATCTCAATGGACTACATGTCACGCCTCCCATCCACCAAGCAGAGAAATGACTATGTTTTTGTGGTTGTTGATCGCTTTTCTGAGATGGCGATTCTGGTTGCCTGCAAGAAGAGCATCATAGCAGAGGCCACTACCAAGATATTCTTTGAACGAGTCTGGGTACATTTTGGAATCCCACAAACCATTGTATCAGATCAGGCTAGTCGATTTCTCAGCACATTATGGTTGAGCCTCTAGTCACTATTGGACACCAAGCTCACCAAATCCACGGCCTTCCAACCCCAGACAGATGGCCAAACCGAGGTTGTAAATCAAATGATTGTGCATATCCTTCACATGTATAATTCAAAGAACCCTCACACATGGGATGAGATCCGTCCATATGTCCAGCATAGCTACAACCAAGCCTTACATAGCTCAACCGGCCACATCCCCTTTCAAGTGGGGTTGGGATTCCAACCATTGGGTCCCATAGATGTTTCACTTCCCCTTGCAGTCACATCGACTGACTCATCTTCTGCTCCAACTGAAGCTGACAAATCCACCCGGTTCATTGAGTGGATCCATCACATCCACCAACAGGTTCAGGATATCCTACAGAAGTACAATGACAAGTACAAACAACGCCATGATCAACACCGGGTGCCACATAAGTTTCAGGTGGGAGAGAAAGTTTGATTGCACTTGCAGAAAGAACGCCTTACAAGACCCCATTAGACGTTTTTCCCACTCTGTTATGGATCGTACACTATCACCGAGGCCGGGGGGGATAATTCTTTTGAGCTCAACATTCCTCCTTTCCTTATCCTGCACCCAGTGT
Source organism: Picea abies (assembly GCA_900067695.1). NCBI lineage: Eukaryota > Viridiplantae > Streptophyta > Pinopsida > Pinales > Pinaceae > Picea > Picea abies. The sequence goes on along the minus strand of CBVK0100437650.1, from coordinate 7,697 downwards.
TCAATGTGGATCTCCTTTGCCCTTATTTCCCACCATTATTGGGCACCTCAGAAGTAGCAGAACAAATGGCACCAACAAAGCTCAATCTCGGCTGCATACAACAAGAATCCAATGATCAAATTGTGGAAAGACAAATCAAGGGCACTCGACAACAAAGGATCCATCTTTATCGAGTCGTCAAAGCAGGGCAGCTCCTGCACTAAGGCAAGTGGCTCACCCGGGGCCAGATTCAGCAGAAATTTCCTCATCTAATGGGGGACCTCAATGAAATGTAGACCATTTCTTCCTAAGGAGGGAGGATTGATCGAGATGGATATCAGTGTCCACCCACCTTTTCCAACTGGCTCAAAACAGTTTTCTGACATTTTTGGCAATTTACTATTTTTAGCAGTTTTTACTTTTGGGGCCATTTTGAGGGCCTAAATGAAGGTTTTTCAATATAGAGCTCCTCAATGATAACCAAAGGCATGATTTATCCCCACAATGAATCCCCTCTATGATTCCTTTCCAACAGGCTATCACACACCTAAAACGGAGATCGTATGCAAAAGTTACGACCCAGGGAAGTTGATGTACTAGCTTACCCAAACGGGGCCCACATGACTTTTGGCGCTTCATCTCCTAGGGTTAGGTTTTTGGATGTCTATGGTTTTTGGAATTCTTTCGTATTGTAAAAATTCCTTCAGAGCCTCATTTTAATCTTCTTCTTGCGAATGCACGCTGCCGTCACATCTCTTCTCAGAGATAAGTTTCCACCATTCCAGCAAACTTGTTTCCGCTACAATTTACAGTTTCAGCTTATTTCGTTATTGAATAGAAAATCAATTTTATTGTATCTCTATTATTTTGTGTTAAGTTCCTGTTAATAATATGTATTCATTTCATTCTTCTCATAAAATCTGGATCAGTGGTATCAGAGCGGTCTGCTCCTTGTTGTCTTAATGCATTTCCCCAATGAGGTCAAAGTACAAAGAGTTGGGTCTCGAGCTTGTTTCTCTTGAGGATAGAGGATATCGCACACCCAAGAGACCTCCCATGGTAGGAGAAAAGAAATATGACATGATAGGAAATCCTTTCAAACTGTTGATTGAAGAAAACCTCACGCAACAGAGGAACGAGATGATGGATAGTTTCGCGCAAATCCTTCAGGGACTACCAACAGGTGATGCATCTTCTTCAAATGGAGGCGCCGACCCCTTCAAGGTACAAATAAACTTTGATATTCCTATATTTGAAGGTCATATAGACACATATGTTGTAGACAAGTGGTTGAATCTACTAGAAGGGTATTTTTCGGTTCATAAATTTTTGAATAGAGAAAAGATTACTTTTGCGCTCCTCAAAGTCATTCCCCATGTCAAAGATTGGTCGGAAACTTTCTGTGAGCAAAAGGAAACAGAGGAAACCTCATTATTTTCAGTCACATCCACCTGGGAATCCTTCAGGGATTCTATTTAGGAACAATACTACCCTGTCGGAGGTTATGACGACCTGTATACCAAATGGACCACACTGCGGCAAGAAAGAGACCAAGCAGTGCCAGATTTCACAAATATCTTCCATACCTTGCACACCAAGTTGGGTATCAAAGATTCACAGCGACATCTGGTGCTCAAGTATCACAGTGCTCTGCATAGATACATCCATACCGAAATAGAATTTTTGGACATCTCATCCTTGGGCGTGGCCTAATGATATGCCGTCAAAATTGAGAAGAAGATCAAACAAAAGACGCGACAATTTGGGCCTGGGAACCCCTCACAACAAGAGCCAGGAAAGGGTGGCCCCAACCCACCGAACAAAGGACAAAAAAAAGATGGACAGTATCAAGACAACCAGTACAAGCCGTAAGCAAAGAAGGATAGTGTAAAGACAAAGAAAGATACCGGGAAGTGGTGCGACTTCCATAAGAGCCCTTGGCATAACATTGTTGACTGTTGCTCAAAGAAGTCGCTAGTGGTCGAAGTGAAATCCTCTGAATTAGATGTAGATTCCGACTAAGAGACAAAACCAGAAAGGGGAAGACGGATCATTGATGTGGAACCCAGTTCCACCGTTGCTACCACCAAGCTTTAGCCTGGTGAACCAGACGAGCCAGAAGAAGGAGAGCACCTCTTCCATTCACAGATGTGGGTAAAAGGCACCCCACTACACTCCATCATTGATAGTGGTAGCCAGAAGAACCTCATCTCAGCAGAGGTCATCAAACGGCTGGCCCTGCCAACAATGCCGCACCCATAACCCTACACCATTGGATGGCTCAGCCAAGGAAGCGATCTCCACGTCAGCCAACAGTGTCGACTGTCGTATGACATCAAGTCCTTCAAAGACGAGGTATTGTGTGATGTTGCTCCTCTTGAAGTTTTTGATGCTCTTTTGGGCCAACCTTATTTATGGAAACGTAATGTTGTATATGATTCTAGGCCTCGTAGTGTTATTATTACTTTGAACAGGAAATTGTACAGGATACCTAAGGCAGTCCCACCTAGTGTTATTTCCTTGATCTCTGCTAAGCAATGCAGGAAGGTCATCTCTCAGATGGGGAAGATTGTCTTCTTTGTGATTCGCTCTCAGAATAAGCAAAAGATCCCAGCCACATCTAGGGTCTCTACGGCCGACCTCTCCACATAGAAAAATCAAGTAGATAAGGTTGTGGAAGAATATTTGGATATCTTCTCCTCACCTATAGGGCTACCTCTGCACTGTCAGGTCAAGCACCCCATCGATCTGACCCTCGATGCACCACTACCCAATGGACCAGTCTATTGTCGCTCTTTGTTCTGCACACCCTGTGGCAGCATAAGCTATATGCAAACCTGGAAAAATGCTCCTTCAGCATGGACAGGGTCCATTACCTGGGCTACATCATTGATCAGCATGGTGTACATGTGGATCCAGCCAAGATCCAAGTCATCCGTGACTGGCCATCCCCAACAACACTCACTGAGCTTTGGAGCTTCTTAGGACTTGCTAATTTCTACCACAGGTTCGTGCTGGGTTTCTCCCATATTTCATGGGCCCTCAGCCAAATAAACAGGGGTGGTGGTAAGGAAAAATTTGTGTGGGGCTGGTCCCAACAACAAGCATTCGATGATTTGAAGCAACGCTTGTGCTCAGCCCCAGTAATTTCACTACCAGACCTACAACATCCCTTTGAGATCAAGACAGATGCTTTAGACTATGATGTGGGCGCCGTTCTCACTCAGCACGGCCACCCCATGGCCTATCATAGTGAGACACTATCAGATACTGTCCGTAAGTACCCTACTTACGACAAAGAAATGCACTTCATTGTGCAAGCATGCCGCCAGTGGAGACATTACATTCTTGGGAAGGAGACAGTCATCCACATTGATCATAAGCCACTGTAGTTCATGTAGACATAGGGAAGTACAATGACAAGTACAAACAACACCATGATCAACACCAGGTGCCGCATAAGTTTAAGGTGGGCGAAAACGTTTGGTTTCACTTGCAGAAAGAACGCCTTACAAGACCCCATCGAAAGCTTCACCCACTCCATTATGGACTGTACACTATCACCAAGTCCATGGTGGATAATGATTTTGAGCTCAACATTCCTCCTTTCCTTGGCCTACACCCAGTGTTCAACGTGGATCTCCTTCGCCCTTATTTCCCACCATTATTGGACACCTAAGAAGTAGTAGAACAACTGACACCAATAGAGCTCAATCACGACTACATACAATAGGAATCCAATGATCATATTGTGGACAGATAGATCAAAGGCACTCCACAACAAAGGATCCATCTTTATCAAGTCGTCAATGCAGGGCAGCTCCTGTACCAAGGCAAGTGGCTCACACGGGGCCAAATTCCTAAGGATACCATCATCTAATGGGGGACCTCAACGCAATGGATACCATTTCTTCCTAAGGAGGGAGAATTGATCCAGATGGATATCGATGGGCACCCACCTTTTCCAACTGGCTCAAAACAGTTTTCTGACATTTTTGGCAATTTACTATTTTTAGCAGTTTTTACTTTCGAGGCCATTTTGAGGGCCTAAATGAAGGTTTTTCGGTATCAAGATCCTCAATGATAAAAAAAATCCATGATAGAGCCACCAAAATGAACCTCCTTGACAATACCTTTCCAACGGGCTATCACATGCCTAAAATGGAGATCGTATGCAAACGTTACGACCCCAGGAAGTTGATGTACTAGCTTACCCAAATGGGGTCCACATGACTTTTGGCGCTTCATCTCCTAGTGTTAGGTTTTTAGATGTCTAGGTTTTTTGGCATTCTTGATTATTGTAAAAATGCCTTCAGATCCTCATTGTAATATTCTTCTTGCGAATGCACGCTGTCGTCACATCTCTTCTCAGAGATAAGCTGCCACCATTCCAGCAAGCTTGTTTCCGCTGCATTTTACAGTTTCAACTTATTTCGTTATTGAATAGAAAACCAGTTTTACTGTATCTTTGTTATTTTGTGTTAAGCACATGTTAATAATCTGTATTCATTTCATTCAGCTCATAAAATCCGGATCAGTGGTATCAGAGCAGTCTAATCCTTGTCGTCTTAATGCATGTCCCCAACGAGGTCAGAGTACAAAGAGTTGGGTCTCGAGCTTGTTTCTCTTGAGGACAGAGGCTCTCACACGCCCCAGCGACCTCCCATGGCAGGAGAAAAGAAATATGGCGGGACGAGAGATCCTTTCAAACTATTTATTGAGGAATCCCTCATGCAACAGAGGAACGAGATGATGGATAGTTTCGCGCAAATCCTTCGGCAACTACCAACAGGCGACGCATATTCTTCGAACGGAGGCACTGCCCCCTTCAAGGTACAAATAAACTGTGATATTCCTATATTTGAAGGTCATATAGATGCAGATGTTGTAGACAAGTGGTTGAATCTACTAAAAGGGTATTTTTTTGTTCATAAATTTTCGAATAGAGAAAAGATTACTTTTGCGCTCCTCAAAGATGTTCCCCGTGTCAAAGATTGGTGGGAAACTTTCTGTGACAAAAAGGAAATAGAGGAAACCTCATTATTTTCAGTCAGGGCCACCTGGGAATCCTTCAAGGATGTTATTAAGGAACAATACTACCCTGTCGTAAGTTATGACGACCTGTATACCAAATGGACCACACTGCATCAAGAAAGAGACCAAGCAGTGCTAGATTTCACAAATATCTTCCATCTGGTGCTCAAGTATCATGGTGCTCTGTATAGATACATCCATACCAAAATGGAATTTTTGTACATCTCATCCTTGGGCGCGGCCTAACGATATGCCGTAAAAATCGAGCAGAAGCTCAAACAAAAGACACAACAATTTGGGCCTAGGAACCCCTCACAACAAAAGCCAGGAAAGGGCAGCCCCAACCCACCATACAAAGGATAGAGAAAATATGGATAGTATCAAGACAACCAGTACAAGCCGCAATTAAAGAAGGACATCGGAAAGACAAAGAAAGATACCAGTAAGTGGTGTGACTTCCATAAGAGCCCTTGGCATAACATTGCTGACTGTCTCTCAAAGCAGTCACTGGTGGCCAAAGTGAAATCCTCTGAATTAGATGCAAATTCTGACTCTAAGATAGAAACATAAATGGGAAGACGGATCATTGACGCGGAATGCCATGCCACCGTTGCTACCACCAAGCTCCAGCCTGGTGAACCAGATGAGCTAGAAGAAGGAGAGCGCTTCTTCCATTCACAGATTTGAAGCAGTTCTTGTGCTCAACCCCAGTACTTTCACTACCAGACCTACAACATCCCTTTGAGATCGAGATAGATGCTTCAGACTATGTTGTGCGCACCGTTCTCTCTCACCACGGACACCCCGTGGCCTATCATAGTGAGACACTGTCAGATATTGTCCGTAAGTACCCTACTTACGACAAAGAAATGTACTCCAATGTGCAAGCATGCCGCCAGTGGAGACATTACATTCTTTGGAAGGAGACAGTCATCCACACTGATCATAAGCCACTGCAGTTCATGCAGACACAAGGAAAACTATAGAATGACCACCATCAAAAGTGGTCTACATACTTGCAACAATTCCACCTCAACATCAAGTATAAAATAGGAAGCACCAATCGCATCGCTGATTGCCTCAGCAGACCGCCAGTCGCGGCACTCACCATGGTGCTAGACTCTTGAGGCCATGAGACATCTGGATGGCCCCAAATCTATGAGACAGACCTTGACTTCACCACCCCCCAACAAATGTTGGGTGCAAATGAATTTGTCAATAATTTCCATCTTCAGGATGGGTTGTTGTGTCGTCTGGGCCATATCTATGTTCCATCAAGTGAGAAAGCAAAGATAATCTGGGAATCCCACTACAGTCGAGTGGCAGGACACTTCGGCGTCGAAAAGACAGTGGCGATTCTACAGAAACATTTCTACTGGACGAAACTTTGACAGGAGGTCGGCAAGTATATTAGGTCCTGCACTGCCTATGCTATTGCCAAACTAACCACTAAGAAATAGGGCATGTACACCCCTCTTTCTACTCCTTACTTGCCATGGGAATCCATCTCAATGGACTACATGTCGGGCCTCCCATCCACCAAGCAGGGAAATGGCTGTGTTTTTTAGGTTGTTGATCGCTTTTCTAGCATGGCGATTCTGGTTGCCTGCAAGAAGAGCATCATAGCAGAGGCCACTGCCAAACTCTTCTTTGAACGAGTCTGGGTACAATTTGGAATCCCACAAACCATTGTCTCAGATCAGGATAGTTGATTTCTTAGCACATTTTGGTCGAGCCTCTGGTCACTGCTGGACACCAAGCTCACCAAATCCATGGCCTTCCACCCCCAGACAGATGGCCAAACCGAGGTTGTAAATCGAATGTTTGTGCATGTCCTTCACATGTATAATTTAAAGAACCCTCGCACATGGGATGAGAGCCTTCCCTATGTCCAACATAGCTACAACCAATCCTTGCATACCTCAACCGACCACAGCCCCTTTCAAGTGGGGTTGGGATTCCAACCATTGGGTCCCATAGATGTTGCACTTCCCCTTGTGGTCACCTTGACTGACTCATCTCCTGCTCCAACTGAAGCTAACAAAGCCACCTGGTTCATTGAGTGGATCCAACACATCCACCAATAGGTTCAAGATATCCTACAGAAGTACAATGACAAGTACAAACAACGCCATGTTCAACACTGGGTGCCGCATAAGTTTTAGGTGGGCGAAAATGTTTGGTTGCACTTGCAGAAAGAACGCCTTACAGGACCCCATCGGAAGATTCACCCACTCCATTATGGATTGTACACTATCACCAAGGTTGTAGGGGATAATAATTTTGAGCTCAACATTCATCCTTTCCTTGGCCTGCACCCAGTGTTCAACGTGGATCTCCTTCGCCCTTACTTCCCACCATTATTGGACACCTCAGAAGTAGTAGAGTAGATGAAACCAACATAGCTCAATCCCAACTACATACAATAGGCATCCAATGATCAGATTGTGGATATATATATCAAGGGCACTCGACAACAAAGGATCCATCTTTATGGAGTCGTCAAAGCAGGGCAGCTCCTGCACCAAGGCAAGTGGCTCACCCGGGGCCAAATTCAGTAGAAATTTTCTCATATAATGGGGGAACTCAATGCAATGGAGACCATTGCTTCATAAGGAGGGAGGACTGATCCATATGGATATCAGTGGCCACCCACCTTTTCCAACTGGCTCAAAACAGTTTTC